>CAHIKZ030001339.1:5000-50000 GCA_903632075.3 Acanthosepion pharaonis
ATTTGATATAAAATATATATATAAAATAGAGAAAAATATATATCATATAAACTGTTGGTGAAATAGAATAACAATAATAATTTGAATTATATATTCAAATATAAATGGTGTTATGTCAATATATATATATATATTTACATAAATGGATAGGTAAAAATATATATATGGAAGTTATTTTTAATAAAAAATATAAATATTTAAAGTAAATAAAATACATTATAAATTTTTTTAATGATTTTAAATTATTTAAAATATATATATAATGTCACATATATAGGTTAAATATAAAATTTTTATTATTTAATATAATATATAATTATTTTTTATATTAAATTTGTTTATATAATATATATTATTTTTATATATATATATATATATATTTTTATTTCAATCACAAATACAATTCAATATAATTTTGAATATATATATTTCATAGTAAATATACATTTTTTATAATAATATTTTTCATGTAAATGAAAAAAATGATAAAATGTTATTTTTCTCATAGTTTTAGGTAAAAACAAATATAAATAAATGTTATATATATTATATATATATTTTTCTTTCATGAATTGTAAAAAATTGTTTCATGTTCGTTAAATTTTATTCTGACAAATATATTTTAGTTATAATCAAAAAAATTTAACTCTTTTAGCTAAAAAAAAAAACTAAAAAACTAATATTTTATTAATGTTATTTCAATTTTTCATTTAGACTGAAAGTCAAATCACTGTTATCAGATCGTATATTTTATTATATAATATATGTATTATTCAGTCCATTATATTTTATTTAAGGATGATTTCATTATATATGTTGAAGGATTGATTTTTCAACGAACGTTTTTTTCAGAAATTCAACGTTGAAAAATTAAACAATACTGATTATTTAATAATTATAAAAAAAGTAAATGGAATTTGAAAAATTCACAAAAAATTTGAACTGAAAATAAATTGTCTGATTAATTGAAAAAAATTTTTAAATGGTTACGAAAAGAATACAAAAATTTGCAATAATTTTTTATCTGAAAATATCCTAAAATAAATATAATTTCGAATAAAATGATCCTTTTGTAAAAAAATAAATTTTCTAAAATTATTTATGCATTTAACATTTTTTAAAATAAAACCCAAATTCTTTGAAAATTAGAACAAAAAAACATAAAAATTCGGCAAAAAAAAAATTGTTTCAAAAGGGAAAACAAGAAAATTGAAACACCCATTTTTACTTATATCAAATATATTTATATATATATATATTATATATATATATATATAAATAAATGTGTGTCTGAATAATTTCTTATTTGGTTGACTCATAAAAAAATTCTAATGAATTTTTCAAAGAATGTCAATGAAATAAAAGCTAAAAAAAAATGAAATTTTTATTTAAAATATTTAAAAATTTTATTTGGCAAAAAAAAAAGGAAAAAAAAAATGATATAGGAATTTTTAAACCCTGCTATTTGATTTGATCTCAACGTCAAAGAAGAAATTTTATTCTTTTGTAAGAAATTGAGGTTTTTATTATCTTGTTAATTTGAAAAAACAAAATTTTTTAAATATGTCAAATTTTTTTCTTTTCAATCTTTATTTATATTTGGATATATATATTTTTTTTAGTATTTTTTTTAAAAATATTATTTATTTTTTATTTTTCAAAAATTAAGTTGTATAATGCAATATATATATATATATATAAAATATATATATATTATATAATATATAAATATATATGAAATAAAAAAATTAAAAAAATCTTATTTTATCCAAGTTTTTGAAAATTTCTATAAAATATAACATTTTTATTCAAAAATTCATTGTATGTCATAAAAAAAATAAAAAATAAATAAAATAAAAAAATATTTTTTTTTTAAATAAAATTCTTTGATGATTAAAATCTAATATATATATAATTCATGTAAAAAAATTCTTTTTAAGATACAGTTCAAAAATGCTTCTAACGTCTTTTATTTAAATATTAAATAAACATCAATACAATTTAAATAGGAATTTATTTTAAATGTTTGGACAAAAGGAATTTTTTTTTTTTCTTATTAGAACTGAAACGTAAAATAAATTTGGAAAGGAAAGAGAATTTCATTAAAAAAAAAAATTGTTTTTAAAAAAATAAATAATGGAACTAATTTTTTGCTTGATCATAAAAACTTCTATTTTCACAAATATTGCATAATTGCTTTTTTCTTATTTACTTTTCAACGGAAAATTTTTTAATTTGTAGATGAAGATGATTAATATTATAACCGGAGAACGCATATTCAAATTTTAATTAAATTTCATTTTATTCAATTTCATTGGCTTTGTTAAATTTAACAAATTTTTTTGGATAAATTTAATAAATAAACAGAATGTCTTATTCAAATATGGATATCAGAAAAAAATAGATTTTTTTAAAGGAAAAAATATAAATATTTTTAAATATAAAAAGTTATAATCCTAAAAATTTAAAATATAAATAAAAAAATTCTTTAAAAATAGATTTTTAATTTTATTTTGTTTTGTTTGTTATCAAATTTTTTTTTTATAGGTTATTTAAAGCATGACAACATTTTTTTAAAATAGTTTGTTATGAATAGAATATGTATTCTTTTGCATAAAAAGTTAAAGTTTATTTATTTTGTTTTTTAAAATAAAACCTCAATGTTTTATTTAATTCAGACAACATTTTTAGGATAGATTCATATGAATAGAATATGTATTCTTTGGTTTAGATTGGTTTGGTTTATTTTGTTTTATAGCATATCAACCTCAATGGGTTATTTAATGCTGACAACATTTTAGGATAGATTCATTATGAATAGAATAATATTCTTTTGGTTTAGATTGGTTTGTTTATTTTGTTTTTAATAGGCATATCAACCTCAATGGGTTATTTAATTTTGACAACATTTTTAGGATAGGTTCATATGAATAGAATATGTATTCTTTGGTTTAGATTGGTTATTTTTATTTTTTTTGTTTTACGGCATATCAACCTCAATGGGTTATTTAATGCTGACAACATTTTTAGGATAGATTCATATGAATAGAATATGTATTCTTTGGTTTAGATTGGTTTGGTTTATTTTGTTTTAGACATATCAACCTCAATGTCCAATTATTTAATGCCGAAAATTTTTTTTTATTTCTGGTAATATTTTTTTTTTGTCAAAATTTGTTTCTGGTAATTTTTTTCATTCAAAATTGTATTGCTGGTAATAATTTTTTTCAAAAAAGTATTTGCTGGTAATAGTTAACTATTTGCCCATAGCTGGGACCCTAACAGGTGCTAAAACTAAAATGGTCATTAATGGACCTGGGAACACCAGCTCAAAAGAGGTGGTTCCAGGCTCCTCAAAACCTCCTAAATCAGAGGCCTTGCTGCTGGACGTAGTTTAACGTCTTACCCAAATTGTAGAATATTTATTTATTAATAAATCTATATAATAAATGCGATTTGAAGTGTCATTTGTGTCACATTTTTTCAATTTTTAAATCCTAGAAACCGTAGCCCAACATATATATTATTTTGGAATCAAGCCGATTTAGTGAGCAAATTAAAAAATTCTGGCTGGATCCGGACCTGCAATCTTGAAATTTTGATTCCCAAGTTTTCATTATTTGCGATTTTTTCGGCAATTTTTTACATGATTTTTTTTTTTTGAGTGACGATTTTTTTTTACGATAACAATTTTTATAACTTGGAAATAAATTTGGGAATAATTGAAATTAATGCGAAATCCAGCAAAAGTCATCCATGAAACAAAAAAATAATTGTTTGTACGGAAAATAAGGACCTACGTACATCAAATTGTCTTTAAATTAAGTGGCAACAGAAGAATTATCGTTGAACTTTTAAAAGGTAAGCTTAAATAAAAATTTATATATTAAATATATATCAATTTTAATATTAAATATTTTATTATTCAATGCTAGCGATCAGCAGCAAAACCTTGCAAAGAAATATTTTTAGGACCAGACATCAAAATTCCTCCCTACCTATTGTGATGAAGTCCTGTGCAAAAAAACCAAATCAAATGGTTCAGGATTCAATGTTTAAATATGATAGGGCATTTTAGGGACTGTGAAACTTGATTAATATTTTATTTTCAATAATTTTTATTATAATACATTTATATATTTTTATTTTTTAATAATTTAATAATAAATAAGTGGAAGAGATTTGGAGAAAATGTGGGGATTGAACTAAGATTCAATCTGTTTGGACATTTGAGGGAGTGATATGTTTATCATTGATATGTTATTATTGACATGTTTGTATAAGTAATACAATAAAAAATTTGGTTCTACATTTTTTCCTTTTATTACCTTAGACTGAACAACGACGAAAACCCCTTTTAATAAGTACAAAAAGAAAGGATACGGTAAAGTCAACCAGAAGGAGAAATTAAAAAATGAAAAAGAATTTATAATATAGGTCAAAACAATATAAACATTTGATAAAGACGTTTTTCCCATTTAAATCTCTTAAAATTGGTTCAAAATGACTGAAAGATTTTTTATCTATCCCCGGTTCATACCCCTCCCTCATTCTTTTCAAAAGTAGAGGTTTATCCTTTGTCTTTTCTGTTTATCTCTCTCTCAGACTCTAATTTCTTTTTATTTCTTTCACTTCCATAAAATTTATTCTGTTTTATGATTCAAACCTTGTTAAGCATGGATTGATTAAAAAATGGGATTTGTGTAACGTGTGTAAAATGGTTGGCAGAAAAAAAAAAAAAATAAAAAAAAAAAAACATAAAATAAAAACAGTTCGAGAAAGAAATTATGGAAAGATGTGATTCTCAGGGCTCAGAAAAAGGTAAAAAAATAAAAAGATCATTTGAAAAATAAAAAATAATAATAAATAAAGAATCAAGTTGAAAAAAAAAAAATTATTAATGCCCCAAAGGACAGCAACATTGTGGAGGCGCAAATACATCTATCGTTATGAATTTTAACACCTTCAAAAATAAAATTTGTATAAAATGGATGATAGTCAAAGTCAGGGATTTTCCATGCGTGATACCAAAGGGGATCATGTATCTTAAATTAATATGACTGAGAAGGAAGGTTTTTTTCCCCGCAGTAGTTTTCATTTTCTTTCTGCGGTAGAAGGGTTACAACAAGACTAAAACCGGTCTGTTTGTATTTACCCATCCATAGGGGGCAAGGGAAAAAGAAGAAGAAAACAGACCTTTCCCAAAAAATATTAGAATGGTGGAGGGCCAAAATTCAAAATATCCTCCGATTCCTCAAACCGATATACCATCCATTACCCCATCGTGCCTAAATTTAAAAATCCGTGCCAACATAAAATTTACTCCACAATGTAAGTTTAATTTTAATAAATAATAAAATAAAAATATTCGTCGACATTGAATTGTTTGCAAAATATAGATAATTATTTTTAGATGTTCCATTTGTTATAAAGTTAAAAGGAATAAAAAAAAAAAAATGCAATCACTAGGTTTATTTTTTTGAATTGTGTTTTTTTAAGGTTTGTCTCCCTTTACAATAAAAAATATTCTTAGATAAAAGATTTTTTAGATAATGATTTATGATAACAGGTTTTACTTTTTAACCCATAGGCTGGGGCGTGCAAACAGCCGAAGTAAAACAAGAAATTTGGCAACGTAAGATGAGAAACAAAACCAGAAACAAATGTAAATAAATGAAAATAATTACGATTACAATTCCGCAGAAATATTAGAGATGTTAAAATCATGAATATAATTAGATAAACAGAAAATAAAACAAATCATTCCATTCTAAGGTAAAAACAAGGTATTTTTTTTTAACTTCGGTGATCGTACGGGTTTCAGTATGATGCTAAAGAATGGCAATGTATAATAATTATTGGTTTAAGTCATAAATAATTTCTCTATTTTTTATATTTACCGATTTACAAATTATAAACATATTCATAACAATAAAAAAATAACGCAAGACAATCTTCCTACCACAATTTTCCTTACTTAGCTTTGTGTTATACAAAGCGAAATGAATAATCTAAGTTCAATTGTTTTGTGGCTAAAATGGTTGCGTAATCCTAAATAAAGGATTCAGAAGTTCTGAATAAAAATGGCTCATTAACGATAAAATTTTTTAAAAACAAAAAAAACAGTCCCACAGAGATGTTAGAAAATGGAAAATTTTTTTTTCACTGAAAATGTTTATTTTTAATTACAGGCCTTAATGATACTGCAAATGATGTAATTAATAATAATAATAATAATAATAATAATAAAATTTTAAAAATTAAATGAATTACAATGAAAAGAAGGTTTAAGACCTATTAAGTTTTAAAATTTTAATATGGCGAATAAAAAATTTGGTGCAAACAATTCAGGGCTAAAATCCTTTTATCTTAAATTTAACTTTAATTACTGAACAGAATGAAATAAAAGAACGTTTCAAAAATATTCCATCAAAAATGATTTTGGAATTACCATACTAAGCAAGAAAATCCTTCAGGATAATATGACTGCCTGATTAACCAGAGTCCCATTGGAAAAGAATGAATATTCATTTTTCTTTCTAGTAATATTATAAAACAGGATGTTTTGAATTTATTATTTTTGTATTGCAATGGTTTAAAAATCCAATGACATTCGTTTTAAAAAGGTAGAAAAAAAATTAAAGTCCGACAGCAAAAGCGTTTTAACGTAATTAGATTAAATTTAAATATTTTTGAACTCCACATTTTATTCGTTTTTTTTCTTTTTGTTCCGATAATCCTTTGTCCACATGTATTAAATAAGCATTTATTAGATATAAAAAAAGTTGGAAGAAAAATCAAAGAAATAATGAAAGAGATATTTGAAATGGTAAAATAGGAATGAAAGAAAGATTCCCTTCTGTAAAAGGAGATTGTAAAAATGAATTAAAAGAAAGAAAGGTAATAAAAGGAGAATTTTGGTGAAAGAATGTTTGAGGTAAAAGAAGAATGAATGAATGAAAGAAAGAAAGAAAGAGGTAAAAGGAGAATGAAAGAAAGAAAGAAAGAAAGAAAGAGGTAAAAGGAGAATGAAAGAAAGAAAAGAGGAAAAGGAGAAAAAGTGAAAAGAATTTTGGAAAAAAGAATGAAGAAAGAAATTTTTCAAAAGACTATCTGAAAAAAAAGAAAGAATTTGTTTAAAAGAATGTTCTCGAAAGAAAGGGAAAAGGAGAAATCGTAAAAAAAGAAAGAAAGGGGGAAAAAAAGGAGAAGGAAAAGAACCCAAAATTAGAAAAATGGAAAAATGAAAAAAAAAAAAAAAGAAAAAAAAAATGCAAAAATTTTAAAATTCATGGAAAAGGAAAAATGGAATGAAAAAAAAATTGTTGTTTTAAAAAATAAATGAAAGAAAAGGAAAGAAAGAATGCTTTTTTTTTGAAAAAAAAAGAAAAAAGGAAAAAAAGTAGGTGAATAAAAAAGAAAAGGAGGAAAAAATTTAAGAAGGATGAAAAAAAGAAAGAAAGAATATAAATATATAAAAACATATATAATAATGAATATATATAGGGAAGGAGAAAATATTGAAATTGAAAAAAAGATTTTTTAAGAAAGAAAGGAAGGAGAATATTAAAAATGACTGAGGAAGGGATAAATGAATGAAAAAAGAAAAGGAGGAAAAGAAAGGAAAAGAATGAAAAAAGGCAAAAGGAGAATGAAAGAAAGAAAGGGATTATATTGTTTTTTTTATCATAGGAGAAGAAAAAAAAACAGGAAATTGAATGAAATCAAAAAAGGAGCATTTCTTAAATCGCTCAGAAAAGAATTAATTTTAAATTCAGAAAGAAAGAAACCAGAAAAAAAAGAAGAAAAAGAGGAAAAGAAATGAAAAATAAAAAAAGAAGAAAAAAAAAAGGATAGAAAAAAAAATAACAAGATAAAAATGAGAATATATATTCTGAAACGAAAGGAATTGTGTAAAAGACAAACCTGAACGGAAAATATGGAGGAAAGAAAAAGAATTTTAAAGGGAATAAGTTAAAACGACAATTTGAAATTAAAAAAAAACAAAACAAATATGAAACCATAAAACAATGAAAATTTATAATTTAAATCGAAAAACAAAAAAAATGCTTATTGCTTGGACAATGCAAAAGGACAGGGAAAGAAAGGAGACCGGGGGGGGCGTTCAGTGACGGCACCTAATGCGGCTAAGAGAGAAATCGTTCATTGTTTTCTAAAATTTGTTTGTCGTTTGAACGCACCAGACCATCATGATATTTTGTGAGCATGACTCAACACGATTAAAGAATTATTCAATCCTCCAACGATGAACCTCAATTAGTCAAGTGAACATTTAAACCCTCCACACACACACACACACACTTTCAGACAAAGGCATATTTATAAATATATTTAAAAAGAAAGCAAAGCTCTTTGAAGAAATAAGGCCCAGTTACACAAAGGCGAAAAGGGTCAGAATAAAAATACAGCCGATGTATAAGAATACATGTTTTATATGTGCTAATTATAGCTGTGTCTGCCTCTTCCAAAGATAGTCTGACTATCCATATGCGTGGCCATACACTAAGACTTCAGGTCGTAGGCGATCACGGCCCTCCACTTCCTCCCGTCTCTTTTAGCTATTAATAAGTTTTGTATTTTGTTATTTCTCCCAGACCCTTTTCCGTCATCCACTTGCTTAAACCCCCAAGGTATGTAACGCGTTGCTTTCTCCTGTCCTTCTTTCCCTCTCTATCCGTCCTGTGAGTATTAAGTTTTCCATGCACTCCTTCCTCATTACGTGACCCAGAAATTTCATTTGCCTCTTCCTGATGTTAAGTATAAGTTTCATTTTTGTTTGGATTCCTCAAAACCTCATCGTTGCTCACATATTCGGTCCATGGTATCCTCAGCATCCTTGGAATTAGAACCCATTTCTGTTCTTCGATTATTTTCTTCATCTTTGAGGAGATTGTCCAAATTCGCTGTATAACAGGAGGACAGATATCACGTAAAAGTTCAATACTCTTTTTATTTTTTTATCAATGAAATTTTCCTGTCTCATAATATTCTGCTTAGCTTTTGGAGTTCGTGTTTGGCCATCCCAATAAATCTTCGGATCTCAGTGAGAAAACTTTCTGTCCTCTGTCGGAACACTTCCCAGATATATAAATTTCTGTACCTGCTTGATTTTATTGTCCCAGACTTGAAAATTGCATTTTGGGCTCATTTTTTTACTGATGACCATGCATTCTGTCTTCTTGTAGTTTTTTAGTCTAAATTTTTCTCTATCACTGATTACCTTCTTAGGAGTTTTTGTAGTTTCCATTTCGTATGCCTGCTGAAATTAACTCTTATCTGCATATCATATGTTGTTAAGATTGTGACCGCCATTGAGAAGTTCTCTCAGAATTGCCTCCTGATATAGGTTTGAATAAGTAAAAAAGAAGACACATCCTGAACCTTACACCCTTTCTATTTTGTATATCTGCTGATTCTTGAAAATTTTTATCCGAATGCAGACGGTTTGCTGCCAGTAGAGATATTTTATATTCTGTATCACGACGTACATTTGATCATCACATAATATATGTAAATCAAACTGCTCTTGGATTATATATATATATATATATATATATATATATATATATATATATGTGTGTGTGTGTGTGTGTCGGTGTGTATTTAGGCAGCAATCCTTCTTTCATGCACATTTCATTGAATACAACAGACAAGGTACTTCTATTTAGTTTTTTATACAATTTCTCATGCGATTTAATGATTTTTTTCTTTTCAGATGATAGATTATATAAAAACTGTCCGAATGTTCTTTTTATCCGAGCGCTTTCGGCTATACATTTAGCCATTTTCAAGGATTAAATATTTTAACTGTTAAATAAGACATAGTTTGTTGCATGTATGTTTATAAAATGTTTTCATTTTTCAAAACACGGTCAAAATATTGTGTCCATGTTCATAGTTGATAATATTAAGTGTTAGTTTTTTTGTTTTTATTAATAAGGCTTCCATTATTTTTAACCTATTTTTTTTTAAATTTCTTTGCATGTAGATGATGCTATTATATCTGTGTTGACAACAAGTATGTTATGAATAGTGTCCGGTAGGTCTCCATGAATATTTAAATGAGATCTAATTGAGCTATGGTCAGAAAGGTGTAGAGTGAATCTGCGTGTCAAATATGTTGTAGTGTGGCCTATATAATTATTTACGAATATTGATTAATCAGGAATACAATTCCTTAATGTGCATTTAAATTCGTAAATCATATTTGCCCTATTTAATTTTGTTCTAAGAGGTGATATATATATATATATATTATATCGAGGTTCGCCCTTTACAAGGGCCACTTGAAGTAGAGGGTTACATTTAGGGACTATTTGTGTGTATAGGAATGGAAGATAACGGTTAACTCGAGCCTTGAACATGTTAAAATTGTAGTGATCAGGAAAACCTCCTGTTGGTAGTCGATGTTGGCAATGGTTCACGGGAAAAAGCTGCTCGAGTGGAACTTATTTCTAATCAATGGAATACGGAGGGAATGTCGGTGGTTTGCTACTATGCAAAAAGTATGGGAAATATATGAATCTTCTTCTTACCTTGGGAAAGCTATAAATCCTCTTCTTTTCCTCTTAGGTATGGATAAATAGCAAAACAGACTAAGTTCTGTAACATCGGGTGGCAACCGGTCTAGGAGCCCCTGTATATGAGTATATATTTAAAAACTCTGAATTCAAAACTGGCCTGGAGCAGGTTGGGCTCCATCAGGCAATCTTGCCCAAGAAAAACCACTTCTATTGCGGCTGCAGTACACATGGTGTCCCTGCGGGATAAAAAAAAGATATCAAACGGAATACTAGAAAATACCAATAAAAAATTCATCAAATTTTCCTAGTCTCTCATATTCAACGAAACATGTAGAATTATTTTTCCCGTAAATAAACGGACTACTTTCCTATCGTAACAGTGCGGTACAAATATCAGTATTTAAATTTTACAATGTTCATTTTTCAATCTGCGCCTGACGATTGCATAAAGTTCAGATGGTGAGAAACAAAATCACTATTATCAGTATCAATTTTAGCTCTATTATTTTACAACGAATACTGTTTAATTACCATCAGCACTCAATGTGCAGTACTTCTCTCTCTCTCTCTCTTATATATATATATATATATATATATATATATATATATATATATATATCCAGGAAATGTCTCCGACATTTTGAATAAATACATAAACTCAGATGTGACATTAAAAATAGATTCTCTCAAAACAAATCTGACTCCTTACCATAAAATTTTCCTATATATATATATATATATATATATATATATATATATATATATATATATATATATATATATATATGATAGATAAACTTATAGTTTATATCATAAAGAAACAAATTATACAAAATAAAATAGCCAAGTTAATGTGATTAATGGCATAATTAATGCTTATGTATGTGTCCTGAAGATGACAATTTGAAATTGTCGAAAGTACTTGTCATGTGTCTTCAATCTGACAACAACTCGAATATATGAATCATATTCTTCCAGGAATTGATAGTAAGTTAATGTCTCATTAAGTCCTGCTAGCGAAGCGATTTCGCCATTAATCACATTAACATTGCTATTTAATTCTTTGTATGAATTTTTTCTTGATGATATATGGTTTTAAGGCACTTTCGAACGGGGTCACACACTGGGAACACCACCCCATGTCGATAACATCAAGAAGACATCTTCCTAATAAATCTTATACAGACAAACTTCTCATCAACGGCAGGGGTTAATCTGTAGATGGGAAGGGATTATTTTTGAGTTCTAAAACCACTCGAGTAACTGCCCGTAGTTCTGATCATAATGTAAATACTATAAACAAGTAAATATGGCATAAATAAATATCTACTTAATATAGATATATTAGTCAAAATGACAAAAATAATAGATTTCTCACAGCTACCTTCTCACGCACGCGCTAATGTATCGTATTTTCCGTCTTTGTTTACAATGGAAAGAGCTGCCACCGCCGCCAAGCGGTCACTTTGAGAACTAATACGACTCGTTCCGGTAAGCCCACAAATTTTGAAATACATCGATGACGATTTTGAAGTTTTTTTTTCCTGCAGATATTTTTTATTTTACCTGTAGATTTTGTCCGTTGCATCATCCGACCCTTGTTTTGCTGTAATAGCTTCCTGTAGCTTAATGTTAAAAGCACGCTTAGCCTCTATCTGGTTTCTCAGAGTAACAAAAATGAATCCGTTTCCTGTCGGGAGGCACATTCTCTTTAAAAAGAATTTCGATCTCTCGGCCGATCGACATTAATTCCACTGTTTAAAATAACAGAAGGTCTACTCTTGCGGGATACTAGTAGGTTTGGGTAAATATTAGTCGCCATTATGTTGGGATATCACGTCTTTGGCTGTGAGGTATATAGATATTTTATAGTAAATATTTATGGGCCCCTGGAATATTTATCCCGCAAATAATTTTGGCGAACTCATGTGAGTCCCGGAAAAATAAGTACAAATGTTATGGTGATTTGCATGGGTATTTTTCTTGGTGGGAATAACATGTAGAACAAAAGTTCCAAACCATTGGTCATTTTTGTCCTGGTATTATTATAAATATAAGCCTAGTTCCTGGATAGCCGTCACCTATACAGTACCTCCCCTTGCACTAAAACGAGAGCAGATTCTGGATTACTAGAGTCATCTGCGGTGATATGCTGATGAAAGTCAGTAATTGTATCACTTTTTTTTGCACTTGCCTTTTCAACAGTAGAATTTGCCCGTGGATTCTACACTGTGTTCCTAGAGTCTGGACACATAGGCAAAAATGCAGATTTTCAAGAAATGAAATTTTCAACAACATTTTTTATTGAATCGAAATATTAACAGATAACATCTTCAATATGATTTCCATCATTTGTGATGCAACGTTTGATGCACTCTGCAAAAAGCACGTCAATTTTAGCATATTCACTCTTCATTCGTCCTATCAAGTGTGTTGCATCTGCGATCTTCACTGAATACACCTTCTTTAGAACGCACCAGCGAAACCATGTTTAATCTGTGGAAATAAAAAATATAATTAATAAGATTTTTGTTCATCAAAGTGATTCTAAAAAACAAAAAGTACAATGACATTTTATCCAATTCTTCAGATGTTCTCAAGAAATTAAAATCTAAAAGCGATCATTGAATATGCTGCTCTCGAAAGCCGTTGGTACAGATTTCAATATTCAATTCTCTAAATAGGTTTCCATTTTAAATAATATAAAGGAACAAAATAGATGTCCAGAAATAAAATGGCTCCCATTTAGAATAAATAAAGAAATAATCTCGTGGTGTAACAGATTAAAAATAGATTTCCTGAAAATAGATCCGACTCCTTAGCATAAAATCTTCCTCTTATTTGTTTTAAGTGGCCCCGCCCGGTCAAGGTTGACAATGATTGTAATAACTATTTACTGATGCTTGGGCAGACAAGGTATGCATGATATGTGTCTGAAAATATAAACAAAAATGTATATTTTCAAGAAATTAAATTTTCAACATTTTATTGATTTGGAATATTAAAAAATATCATCTACAATATAATTTCCATGATTTGTGATGCAAAGGTTGATGCGCTTTGCAAGATTCACGTGAACTCGATGGAATAATTCCACATTGCCGTCAATTTTAGTACATTCCCTCTTTATGCGTTCAATCAAGTGTGTTGCATCTGTGATCTTCATTGAGTACACCTCCTTTTGCATACTCCAGAAAAAGAAGTCAATTCTTTCTTCTTTCAACAAAACCGTATTTAATCTGTGGAGGTAAAACAAAATATAATTAATAAGATTTCCTGTGTGACCAGACTTCAGGGACACCCTTTAGTGCTGAAAAGGCCGGTAGAAAAAAAAACGAATCCATTTTCTCATTATCATTTAAAATTAGAAAACATCCCTCTTTTGAAGAAATGATCTTCAAAGTTTCTATGTAGTTTAGGCTATTTTTTTAAAAAAAACTTTGTTTTATTTTTAAGCTCAGTTTCAGACTTTCCAATACAATTCAGTATCATGTCTATACAATTTGGCACAATCGATTTTCTGCTTGTTGGTCGATGCAGGAAAATTCATCTACTGAATTGGAAGCGGCTAAAAATAATCCGTTTAGATGTAGTATTTTTTTTTTATTTTGTCCATATTTTTATTCATTTTTAATTAATTTTTATGAACAGACACTCCAGACATATTTTCAGTTGTATATCTCACTTGACAAAAATGTCTTTCGGAATAGACTAATACGTTTGCTATTCATTGAATTCGGCTATCTCTCACCCACTTCAGACCCCCTTCCGACAAACATATATATATATATATATATATATATATAAAAGTTTCGAAATATTATTTACATTAATCGGAAGTATTAGGTCATTTGCTGAAGTTCCACGTCATCGTCTTCTGCGAAAGAAGTTCGTCATTTCTCTCTGCTAATGAGTCAATGAAACAAGACATGAATTACCGTATGTTGTTTTGTTTTCTCGGTACAACAATTAGTCATGGTGGGTACAAGATATTAGATATATTTTCACATAATCTACCTTCCTTCAGTACTTCGATGGGTGACCAATTGGGAACACCAGGTGCTAAAAGCTTGGATGTGCAGGTGGTGCAATGGATACCATTTCCCCATCCTTCTCTCTCTCTGTTTCTTTCGCCTCCTCTCTGTCTCCCCATCCTCCTTTCTCTCTCCCCCTCTCTCTCTCTGTCTCCCTCCTCCTCCTTCCTCTTCTCACTCTCTCCCATCCTTCTCCTTCTCTCTCTTTCTGGCACTCCTCCTTTTGTCTTTCTCTCTATCTCTCTGGCACCCCCTCCTTTTGTCTTTCTCTCTATCTCTCTGGCACCCCCTCCTTTTGTCTTTCTCTCTGTTTCCTCTCCTTCTCTTCCCAGGTTTGGGTCAATTAGTAGGACTAGTATCAGTAAAATCGTTATTATCTCAAAAAAATTCTCACAATTCTTACAGTTAAGCAACGTTGAGCCTAGATGGGTGACCGCTTGAGAACACCTGGTGCCGTAAGCTTGGATGTGTGGGTGGTGCAATGGTTAACATTTTTCTTCCTGCTCTCTCTTTTTCCCATACTTCTATCTCTGTTTCTCCCTCATCTTTCTCTGTCTCCCCTCTTTCTCTTTCTCCCCTCTCTTTCTCTTTCTGTCTCCCCTCTTTCTCTCTATCTCCCTCTTCCCTCTTTTCTCTCTGTCTTCCCCCCTTCTCTCCCCAGCTTTGTATGACTTGTATCAGTAAAATTATTATTATCAAAAACAAATTCTTACAGTTAAGCAACGTTGAACCTGGTCAGTACCTAGATGGGTGACCGCTTCGGAGTACCAAGTGCTGTAAGCTTGGATGTGCAGGTGGTGCAATGGACAACATTTCCCATTCTTCTTTCGCTCACCTCATTCTTTCTCTTTCCCCCTCACCCTCTCTTCCTTCCATTCTCTCTCTCTCTCCTCTCCTTCTTTCTCTCTCCCCTCTTTCTCTCCCTATGGTTTAATTAGTAGTATTTTTATCAGTAAAATCATTATCTCAAAAAAAATCTTACAATCTAAAACTATTTTCTGACTTTAAAATAATCTGCAAAGGGTTGATAAACCGTAAAAAACAAATCAATTAATCAAAACAAGTATGTGAAAGGTACTGGAAATTCAATATTCGATGTTACACAACAACAAAATAACTTTTGTTTAAATGCCACAACCGCGAAGTATAAACGTTAAAGTGAATTCCCAAAACAACCTCAATTTCAACTCATTTATCCAAGAAATTAGTGAATGCTAAAAGTAACTCCGAAAAGCATGCTTCTTTTAAAATTATCTGATAGATAATTTAAATTCTCTAAACAAATTCTATTTTTTTCTTTTTCTTCTATTTGACTTCTTACTGACTTGTATATAATTATAGTGTCGCTGTTTTTCTTCTTTGATATGCCATGTCTCTTCAAGATGTCGGTAAATATGACTCTCCACAACTTCCTGTATTTTGTTGCTCTAAGTAACTTTTACTCTTTTACCGTCATTATTTGTCCTTGTTCTGCTATTTAAACTCGTTAAGTATTTGATTTGTTGTTTGGTATTGCTACTTTAGCTTTCAGGTTATTCACTGAGTGTTAAATTCACACAGCCTTCTTTCTTCGTTACGCGTCCTAAAACTTTCACCTGTTTTTTTTTCTCTTTGTTAGCCTACTTGTTTATATTTTCTTTAAAACATGCTTATTACTCGCATGTTCTGACCAGGGTATTCTGATAATAGATGTAATCCTAACTTACTTCCACGTGTTCATACATTTACGGCTAGCGACACTCCACTCTACTTCCACAGAGTCGAATCACCCTCATTAACCAGTTACGATGTGTGGATTCTCTCTCTTGGAGGCTCGTGCCTTGAGCAACTACTGAGACTCAAACTCAACCTTGACCTCAAACGGAACCCACACATACCATTGCTAAAAATGCAGGAAAAATGGTCAGTTCCCTGCAAGGCTCTAGGAATTACCTGACTCCTCGTGCTCTTGCTTATCGTTACAAGAGCGAGATCATTCCTAAAATAGAGTACTGCTGTCATATTTGGGCAAGAGCTGCCCAGTTCTCATTTTGCAATCTCGATAGAGTGCCAAAGCGTCTCCGAGTCCTTGTCGATGACAAATTATTTTCCATTCTACAACCTCTCTCTCACAGATGAAATTTCGCGAGCCTTTCACTGTTCTGTCGCTAGTGCTGCTCAGACGAACTACATTGCTTGGTTCCGCCAAGTCTAACTTTCACGGCTAGAACCCGCTATGCCACGCACATTGTGACGAACCACCTTCATACCCTCCATATTCCATTGCGAACTTCTTGTGAACTATTGCTCTGTGGAACCGACTGCCAAGAGGATGTTTCCCCGATCACTACAATTTTAACCTAGTCTAATCAAGTCTAGGGTCAGCCGTTTTCTTCGCTACATATTTCTTTAAATAGTGCCTATTACTCTATAACTCTCTATCCCGAGGAGCTCGTGGGCCTTCTACAGTGTGAACCTCACTGTTAAAAAAAAGAAAAAAAATTCAGCTCTATTCCAAATGTAAATCTATTGGAACCTCGGTTCACGAATTTAATACGTAAACAGAAACTATTTTTTCAATAGGAATCAACGTAAAATAAATTAATCAGTTCCTGATCCCAAGATGACTGCTTATTTAAACTTTTATACCAGTACTTTGTGTACAAGTTTATAGACAAAACTAATGAAAATAATTAAATCTAAGAAAGAAAATAAAACTTAATAGTAAACAGATAAAATATAGACGAACACTTTCATTAAACCGTGCCTATATGTAGGAGGGTTGATGGCGTAAGTGGAAGGGGAAGGAAAGAGATGTTATTGTTTGGAAAATGGGGAAACTGGCCGTCTCTTTATTTATAAGAATAGTATAGATCCTTGATTTTGCCATATGAAACTGAGTAGGAAGAAACAATTTCAACAATTGTTTTTCTCTTAACTTTTCTTTTTCCTTTACCAGTATCACTGTTAGCTTTCTTTGGAGCCATGACTGAGGACTAATAAAGAGAAGAAAAAAAGGCACAGTACAATAAAATTGGAAAAGAAAAGCATAGCACGAATGTATTCAACATGGCGGTCGACTCAGAAATAAGACCGTTCGGGTTAACTCGGTTCGGTTCGATGTTTGTTCGAGAACCGAAATTTTGTTCGATAACCGAGGTGTTTTCTTCTGGAATTTTCTGTTCAAAAACCGATTTGTTCGACATGACAGACGTTAGAGAACCGAGGTTGCACTGTAGCTAGTTTTACTCAGTTTTTCTAAAGAACTGCTGATTTATGGAATAGTCTCTCGTGTCCCTCATTACAAATTAAGCGTCACCTTTTCGCCTTACCATCGTAATCTCTATTTCTTGACACCTTCTCTTACATTCATATCACACGCCACATTCGGAATTACCATTTAGCGTGTAACCTTCTGCCTTGTGTGGCGTGCTGTATGAACTTTAATATCGCAAATATTTCAGAAATGAAAGAATACCATTCAGTATATCGCTATCAGATTTCACGTATTACTTATGGGATGTACCTGGCAGATTGATAAAGAACGAAGATTATTTGCCGCCAGCATGTGTGTGTATGTGAGGGTTGGGGGGGGGTAAGCTATTTACATGGTTATTTTAGTCTAAATCATGTAAATAGGATTTCTATTTATACCGAACAAATCAGATTAGAGTTGTACGCTGGTTTAATGAGTAAGAAAATATGAAGACAAACATTCTGACTAGTAGGAAGTTTCTAGTAATATTTAGAAAATCTTTCAACCTTGTAGCCTCGAAGCAACATTGGCCTTGACTTTTGCATAATCTCTAACCAGTGTCTTCAACTTGTAAAACACACACATATATATATATATATATATATATATATATATATATATATAAATATCAAATATTTAAAATTAAAATGATATTACAATGAATCATTCATACAAAAAGTAGATTAGTAAAGTTAATGATATAAAATGGCGAAATGCCTTCGCAAACAAAATTTTAAAGGTGCATTAAACTACAAATCACTCGATGAATGCTATGATCCTTGTTTTTTAAAAATTATAAGCTGTATAATGTCTTTCTTTAATATGCAAGTACTTTCAACTGTACATTCAGTCATCTTCAGGCATGGAAATTATTTTGTTTTTTCGTCTCGGATGCTACCTGAGGTGGCATCCGAGACGAAAAAATTAAATGTGAATCGAAATGTTTTCTTTAAAATGTTTTATTGTTAAAAGATACAAAATTTTGTTTGCTAAGAGATTTCACCATTTCATATCATTAACTTTACTAATCTACCTTTTGTATGAATGATTCATTGTAAAATATATATATATGGTGCGTGGCCTAGTGGTTAGAACGTTCGCATTTTGACCATGAGGTCAAATCTCATGGTTGGTTTGTCAGGAAGTAGGCTTACTGATGTTATCGGCCTGGAGGGGAGGGGCGATCGCAGTGTGCGACACCCTTTGGAAAGTGCTTGAAAACCATACCTTGTGATTGAAATTCGACAGTTGTGCTAGCACGAAGTCACAGGTCATCGTGACCGAGGGTTTGAGTGTGCTGGCGTTGTTCAGATTGTTGATCACGCTAGAAACTGTAACTAAGGTCTGCTCAGCACAGTTGCAGTATAAACCACAGGTTGACCCTGTTGAACAAACACAAATGTGGCTGAGCGAGCGTCTGCAATAGGGATTGACTAGACGCCCTAATAGACGGGTATCCTATACCTAGAAAAATCAGGAATTGAACATTCCAACTAAAGGACGTTCTGAACAACGCATATGGTTCCTCCATCACAGAGCATCTTATTAATTTTTTCAAATTTTAATAACCACTTTTAGCATGGAATCGTTTACTATCTTGAGTCGTGTTCGCTCCATATTGCAAATTAAGGTGTTGGAAAAACATTACGTTCGGTCCAGACAGTCCTCCCTGTAAACAGAGGGCGTGTCTGTTAGGATTTCAATTTAGTTTGTATTCCGCCTTCATTGATATTACATATTGTTTTTATGTTATATTTTCTTACAATATATAATCCCTCGATACTCCTCTGTTGAGTGAGGGCGAAACCGGTCGGCTGTGTTTGTTTTATTTTGCACTTTCCTTTTTAATCATAAAAAGTAAAATATGTCTAACCTTTTTGCTAAAAAAATTTTATAAAATTCTATATTAAAAGCAAAAAAATTTTATATATATATATATATATATAACCGAATGAGTAGGTATACGAACGAGCGATCGTATATAAATTCTCTATAGTGTAAGAAAAAATCAGTGGTCAATGTTAAATAATATAGCTATTTAATATATATATATATATATATATATATATGACGTATGGGTCAAGCAGATCATTTCTAGAAACCGACAGCCCGACAACAACAAACATGAGATTTGATTATAGTGGTGAAAGTTTATGTGCAGGACCATCCACACTTTTTGAAGGGCCGAATTCAGAGACCTGGTGCACTACGTGCCACAAGGTCCCCAAACGACTCTCCGCAGGTTTTGAATTCAGAGTTGTCCTTCTCCTAGACCAATTGCCATCCAAAGCTATAGAACCCAGTCTATCCTCTATTTACCCATAGCTGGAGGGAAAAATAAGATAGCTATATATATATATATATATATATATATATATATATAAAAAAAGGCATAAGCACTAATATTCCATGGTCATAATTTATTCCATTGGAATCGTAAATACGATCCAAATCATCAGACCTACAAATTCAAAATGAAAACAGAAAAAAAAACAACTCAGGAAATCAAAACAGAATTTAGAGAAAGTGTAAGAAATGAGGAGGAGGGACATGAAACCTTAAAAGAGAGAATTTTAGGAGATGTGGGTGGAAGGGAATTTAAAAAGAGAGAGAAAGAAAGTCGACGGATGTCTAATGCATAAAGATACATTTCGTGGTGACATATACACACCATAGACAATTAGGATAGGATTTAAAAAAAAAAAAAAAATATTGGGGGAGAGAGATGGGACGAAGGAAAATAAAATTGTTTTTTACTTATATATATATATATATGTCAAGAAATATACATAATACCTTACATTAATTGCACAACTTCATGGGATTATTATTTTTAATTTAGGTTGACACCGTTATTTTTTTTTTAAATATTTTATTCATTTAAAATATTTTAACAACAATAATATTTCACCCAAACAATAAAGTAATTTTGAAACCTGTTTTTTTAAAAAAAAATGTATCAAAAGAAAATAAAAAATATCAAATTTTAAAACAAAAAGCCAATGGCTTCGGCATGAAAGTAGGAATTGTGCTTAAACTTTCCAATTAGTACTAAATCACTCCATTGAATGATCTGCATATAACTTCATCTATGGTTTCTGTCATCATCTCGAAACTAGATCCCAACAAAGCATGTGAACTTGATAGCACCCCTACAATACTCCTTAGGAACTATGCTTCTGAACTGGCTCTAATTCTCTCTAAACCCTACCCTACAATAAATGCCTTGTTGCTTCATGCTTTTCTGCTTGTTGAAAATCCTTTTCTGTAGTTACAGTCTTTAAGAACTCGGGCAAAACATCTGATCCTTCTATTGACCTTCTTAGCCGTCTATATATTTTGGCAATGTACTATTATTTTTAAAGTGTGTGCCAAATCTCTGATAAAATAATAATTGTATTATTTATTTTATGTTGATAATTTGTTTTGGTTGTATGTGAGATGATGATAGATATCAGTTCCGGTGATTACTACCCCCTCCTCCACGAACACCCCGACTCGGGGATCGCGCCTGTTTGAGGGCCCGGGCAGTGATTTGTTACCCTCGCTATCTTATCAACATTTTTCTATCTACATTTATATACATTACAAATTAAACAAAGCATAACTGATTATTAAAGGATGAAAAGTTTTCGCGGATTGTGACGTCATACTGGGGTCTTTTTTTTTTTTTTTTTTTTTCCAAATTCATGAATTTGTTTTCTTGAAAAAAAATGATATAAAATAAAAAATTTTTATATATAAAATTGAATATATTTTATTTAAATGTTGAATAAAAAAAACTCAAGTTGATGTAAAAATTGTAGCAAAACATTGTTGATTTATTTAAGATAGAATAATCTATTATGACATGACTCTAATTTATATTTAGATACATTGTATTTAGTTTCAGTTTTTCTAGTTGAATTGTTCAGCTATATTGCATATGATCCATTATTGTACATAATTAGGTTACAATAAAATTTGTATTTTATATGAAAACTACTTTATGAAAATTGAGATATAGTAAAGTTGGGATCCCGTATCATAGATTCGGGGACAGTTGCATTACTACAAAAGAGCCTAGAAAAATTGCCGTCCAGGATAACTTTCATTTCACGATTTGATAAAAAGATGTAAAAGTTCAAAATTTAACAGAGACTATTTTAACCCATCGGTTTTATGAAAAAGAACTGCATTTAAACCCTGTCGAAACTGCTTTCGAGATTAAAAAAGCAACAACTGAGCTTCACCATTCTTGTCTAGACTTTGATAGACTCTGTCTCTAATTTGTATTTAGATACATTGTATTTATTTTCAATTTTTCTAGTTGAATTGTTCACCTATATTACATATGATCCATTATTGTACATAATTAGGTTACAATAAAATTTGTATTTTATATAAATACTATCATATGAAAATTGAGATATAGTAGAGTAGGGGGAGGGGCTATCATGGGATATCTAGCACGTTTGATAGATTCGGAGGAGGGGATGCACGAGACCTTTGCACCGACTCTGATCATGACGAAACGGCATGTCCACGAATTGCAATACGTTTCGACAAGTGACAAGTCAGTTTCCGAGCAAAATAGAAAATGGAAAAATACAAAAAAAAAAAAAAAATAAGACAAACCGTGTCGGTTTAATTTAACAAAACTTGTTTTGATGATTTTTTTCTGCCTTTTAGGCCGATGGGAGAAATTCAAAAATACATAATAATAATAGTAATAATAATAATATTTATTGTATATTTTTAGGTCATTAGAGGAAACAGAAAAGCATGAAAAAAACTGTTAAAAATCGGAATTTTCGGACACGCCTGTGATATAAAATTTGTTTAGCGCATGCGTAAATTTATTTATTTTAATAACATGCAATAAATATTATCACTCTGTCTTTTTAACTTTCTCTCAAAAGCCTACTATACCTAGAATCTGTAAAAAGCATACGTGAGCAGTCTTTCTCCAATGGTCGACTACTCCCTGTCACAAATCGACCATGGTGAGATTCGAACTCGGGTTTCATGGTCGAAATGCGAACCTTCTAAACCCACGGCCCCATTTTATATATATATATATATATATATATATATATATATATATATATATTTATATATATATATTTAAAAAATTTTGTGTATATTAATTTAGCAGATCATTATTCGAACATAAATTGTTAAATATAACAGACGACAAATTATCTTTGATCTTCAGCCGTTGTAAGCTTCGTATGAGTGTTTTAATCTCAGGATTTGTGAGTAGCTGCTCTATTTCGAGTCCTCGGTGACAAAGAAAAAATTAAATCGTTTCTTCTTCGCCACCGAGGTCCGTTGGTACAGTTGGTATGACGCTTGAGTTGTATCGAAACGGTAGTCAATGCGCACTGCTGCTGAGTCCCAAAAATAGGACGAAACGGCCGTCCAGTGCTTTCTGCATTCTGTTGAGGATTCCTCTAGAATCGATGAATTACTATAATGATTTGCCTAAATCCTTTAAATTTATTACTTTATATATATATATATATATATATATATATATATATATATATATATATATATATATATATATATATAAGATACATCCATAAAACATTTATCGCTGCAATGAAAAAAGACAAAAAATGACATGTCTACGCATCAGTTTTCTGTACAAATAATCCACCTACCTCCACCTAAAAACTTTTATTTTTTTATATTTTAGCATAGATCTGACGTTTAATTGGTTAATCTAGACATACCCATAAGTACAGTGTAACCCGGATATAAGAGAAACCCGGATATAAGAGATTTTCTCTGGCCTCAAATTAGAGCCATACTTACCTAAACAAAATAGACCAAACCCGGATATAAGAGACTTCTTCTCCGGTCCCGATAACTCTCTTATATCCGGGTTACACTGTATATTTTTTTTAATTCTGACCTCATGCCCCCACCCCGCTTTAACTTCCGAAAAGAGGTAACGATTTGTTTTTAAATTTCCCTAATAAATTATTTTTATCACAAGTTATCTACCATCGCCTGAGGAAGTAGTACTGAAACATGAAAGTTTTTGTGTAGCGATGTAAAATTTAATTTATTATCATAAAAATGTGATATATATGGTGTTTCACAATTTTCGAAGCAAAAGGATCAGGCACAAATCAATGTAAACAAATGAGAGAGTAATGGAAATTAGATTTATTGGAAGGTAAAAGAATAACATTTTGGGATTTCCATCTATTTAGTCTCGAAGATGAACGAAAAATGTCAAGAGGTGTCCTAAAGTACATGGTCAAGATGTCCGCTGTTGAGTTGAAAGTATTGTTGAATGAAAAGTTGCGGATAACGCGTACACATTCCTTGAATCTTCTCAGGGGAGGGAAGTACCCATTTCAAAACTTTTCCCGGAGCCAGTTTTCTAAGTGAAAAAACGCCAGTCTATATACAAAATCGGATTTTCTACCCCGAGTTTTACCTGGACTCGAACACCAGTCACTCGTACTAGAGGTAAATTTGCAAATATATCAGCCAATAGTCGGGCCAAACATTAATTCTCCCTCTCTTGTTCTCATTCTCTTTCTTTCTTTCTTTCTCTTGTCACTTTCCGCTCTCTCTTTCTCTCTCTCGTCTCTTTTTTTTCTAATCTCTCTCTATGCCCTTTTCTCTCCTACTCTCTCTCTCTCTCTATGTCCTTTTTTCTCCTACTCTCTCTCTCTATGTCCTTTTTTCTCCTACTCTCTCTCTCTATGTCCTTTTTTCTCCTACTCTCTCTCTCTATGTCCTTTTTTCTCCTACTCTCTCTCTATGCCCTTTTCTCCTTTCTCTCTTTAGTAAGGCCCTTTTTTTTCTCTCTCTCTCTAGTCTTTTTTTTGTCTCTCTCTCTAGTCTTTTTTCTCCTACTCTCTCTCTAGTCTCTTTTTTCTCCTCTCTCTTTTTGTCTCTCTCTCTCTCTATCTAGTCTCTTTTTTTCTCTGTCTAGTCTCTTTATTCTCTTTCTCTCTGAAGTCTCTTTATTTCTCTCTCTCTCTCTCTCTCTCTCTGAAGTCTCTTTATTTCTCTCACTCTCCGAAGTTTCTTTATTCCCCTAAGTCTCTTTATTCTCTCCCTCTCCCAAGTCTCTTTCTATCTTTAATCTCTAATCTCTTTCTCTCTCTCTTTCCCAAGTCTCTTTCTTTCTTTCTTTCTCTCTCTCTCTCTTCGAACACTTTTTTTTCTTTCAAGTTTCTTTTTTTTTCTCTTCCTCTCTCTCTCTCTCTCTCTCTCTATCTTTTTTTCTTTTCTCTCTAAAATATTCGTAATATGGAAGAATCCTTTTGGGCAATTAATCAATTTTATGCGTATTCATTGTGAAAGGTCGTGCTGACATTCGATCTTTATTGGATACAGTTGTGCTTTGTGCCGTCTTTTATTAAATTATTATTATTATTATTATTATTATTATTGCTGTTGTTGTTGAATATCATTAAGAGCAATAAAAGGAAGAAAATTGCAACTTTCATTAGAGATGAACGAAACAAACTGTTTCAAAAGGATTATAAAAATAAGCACGACAGAATAGGAACGGTCATACATTAAGAACTGTGCAAACGATTTGAGTTCGACCTTGCAAATAAATAATATCACTACAAACCAAAAGCTATCGTAGAAAATAAGAGAAAAACAGTCTACTTTGCGGATCATCAGATCTTGGCGAGAAAACCGCGACAAGACCAGTAGATAAGAAATAAAATGGATCAGTTGTACATAGCTGCGTCAGTGGACGACAGGATATAAACAAAGGAAAATGTAATCGATTTAGAAATTTGGGTGTCCCGAAAAAACAATTCATTTTTAGACACCAGTACTCCAAAAGAAATACCTGATATTCCTGCGACACACAATGAGGAAAGAGGGCTGGAGAATTTGATAATATTATAATTATGGATATACAAGAAGAGGGTAAAAAAAAACACAGAAGAAAAAGAATAAAAACATGAAATCTTTTTATTTTCAGGACCTCAATCATTCAGCAGAAAATACAATTAGAAAACATGGTTAGAATTGAAATCTGAAGATGGTAAATCTAGAGAATAGACAGCATATGAAAGAATTATCAGAATTCATTTATTCTTCTATATATATTTATAATATATATTTTGATATATATCATGCATATAAATCACATTGTCGACTCCCTAGCCCATAGAAGGTATTATGAATTCCAATACGCCATTCCAACATGCCAATTGCTCATTGTAGCGGTTTGTTTAAATTCCTGTAGTTTATTATAAAAAAAAATTCCCTTCCTATTCCACCAAATACAGAATATTTCTTTTCCTCCAGTAGATGCCATTTAAGCTGCGATGGTAAAGGTTGTCTTGGACCTCGTTACAATTTAGATTTAGTTTGTAATGAATTTGATGAAAATTCATTTTTCAGCACCAGTACTCAGAAAAACATTTGCTGATATTTCTGAGACATAAAAATTTTATTTAGAGTTCTTTAAAATAATAATGCAAGAAAAGAACAGTGTTTTCATATTTTTGTGGGTTTATATACTTTGAACCCCTGCCCCTAGATATGGGTTAAATAGTAAAGTTTGCCTGTCAATCAGTCCAGAGAAACCCTGAATTTAGAACAGTAAAGAAAAATCACATTTTTTTTTTTTTTTACTTTGAATCAGAATTTCAGACATTTTGAAATTTTCGTTAAAAAGAGTTTGGAGAATCAGACATCAGAACAGGACATAGTTTAAAAAGAAAACAACGTTTAATGAGTTTTTGTTTTGTAAATGGATGACAGAAAATTTCAAAATGGAACTGCTTACAAGTTATAACGGATGGGATGTTGTGGAAAGCTATGATCAACCACGCCAAGTTATTTTGTTAAAATATACTTTTTGGTATCGACCACCAAAATTGAACAAATTTTTCTTCCTTTCTTTGTATATGACGAATCGGAGATTGAATTCGAAATAAAAGCAAAATCCATTACATTCACTTACGTTAAATCCTTTAATACCCTTAGGAAAATACGAATCCTCTTGTCTCCCCAGCTATGGGTAAAAGCAAAACATTTTTACAAACATTCTATAGCCTTGAATGGCTTTTGGTTACCGCAGAAAGAAACACAACTTTAAAATTTTTCTGCCTTGTCTGTACGTATCAAAAGATAATGATCGCTTATAGCGTGTATAACGTATGACAAAAAATGGTCTTCATCTTTTAATGTATGTAAACCATTACATGTTTTAAAAAACAAAAAAACAAACTAAAACAGTTTAAAAATTAAAAAAGAAATGGTGTCGGGAAAAATTTTAAACGAAAAATTATTTTTTAACCGAGAAGTTAAAATGGATGTTTTGAGTATTTTGTGTTTGTGCTGGCTGATCTAATATCAGGAAAAGGCAATTTTTTTTTTTCTTTTTTTTTTTTTTTTTTGTCGAACGCATGAATGCACCAGCAGATATTAATTTCCTGTCGTCTGCTTCTCTTCCATTTTCTTTCTTCATGCAGACATTCCGTGGCCATCTTTAGTTCTCATGGATTTGTATTCGTCTGATTGCCTCTGAAAAAGAAAACGTTTACATAATGAAATTGTTGTTGTCTATTTAAATTCTTTTAGTTCTTCATGAGACACAGAAACACACACACACACACAAACACAAAAACACTTCTTCGAAAGAACCACCACTACCACCAAGCGTTGTGCGTTTGTTTATTTTTGAAAATATAGTGTTCATTGATTTTATTTAAAAAAATAAAGCGTTAAGAAATCATCTGATACAAATCCCCTGAGGATAAATTAAAAAAATTTGAAACCAAGTTAGCGGATTCAACTGACCTCCTGATATTTTTTAAAGTTAAAAGCTCTACATGTTATTTTTACTTTCATTTTTTTTTCAGTTGTGTATTTGCACTTAAAAATTTTACTGTTTCCTGGTTTGATTCAAAAATGACAAATTTCGTCTTTATGTCTTTTTATATATATATATATATATATACATAAAACTCTGAGTAGTTGATTTTGGTATTGATATTACTATATTTTCACTCTGTCGACTTTTACATCGAGCCTACAGTTTACGACTTTGGAAGAAATAGCAAAAGTACAAAAGAACATAGAAATTGTGGAGAGCCAAATTGTGGCAAACAGAAGAATAAGTATTATTAGGAAGGTTCACTTTTAATATTCTTCCTTTTGGAATGAGTTGTGACAATCACCATGCTTGGAGTACATTTAGAAACAAGTTCAAAATCGGGATATTTTGGTTTATTGATTTTTTCACTGAGGATGGAAGAACCTAATTAGCATTTTTAGCTTCTTCTTTTCTGATATTTTAAGTCAGGCAAAAATAGGGGTGCTTATCAGCCTAGAATCTGGAATAGGCGAACCGAGATCAAATTACGCCCTCGTCTGGTTTCAGCCAATTTAAGACATTAATCATTTTCTTCTTCCTAATTTTTTACTTGGTAAGTAGGTAAAGCTGTGATTTTAAACCTATATGGCAATTGGTTAGGAGCAATGCATACTGTGAATTCAAAACCGTAATTATTTATTGCATCAACAAACTTCCAAAAATATAAAAAAATACAGCATCAAAAATATTTGTAGATGTATATATATATATATATATATATATATATATATATATATATATATATATATTTCATGCAATGATGAATTAAGATTCAACATTATGTAAATATTAATTTTCACCTTATTAAAATTAAATTTAAATAAATTTTTCAACAATCTTTGGATGGTGATCTCATCCATTGATAGTTGAAAAAATATTGTTATTCTGTTTATTATAAAAACATTTCAAAATTAAACTAATCACTTTTAATATTTAATATTTTATATTGTGTTAATAAATAGGATTCACTGAGATTATATACCAACGGATTACTACCTGAAATAAATAATATATATATATATATATATATATATATATATATATATATATATATATATATATTTCTATAATTAATTAATTTTTTTTAATTTAAAAATTATTACTTCAAACATCATTAAAATTTGGATTCTCAGTATTTGAAATAAGGCGCCGTGTAATAAGAATCCTCTCCTTTAATTTATTCAACTCAAATTTCATTTTAACGTCTTTTTGTAAACTATAAAAAGTGGTGAAGGTGTTATTTATATATATATATATATTATATATATATATATATATATATATATATTCAAAATTTATTATATTCAACACACCATATTTGAAATAGACGTTCCGTTATTTTTTATTTAAACAGTGTAATATTTTTATATATATCAATTGCAACACTATAATAACATTTAAATTAAAAAATTTCGGATTAAAAATAAATTTATATATATAATATACAAATTTTTATTTTATTGTATTTCCAACTAATGAATAAACATACATTTCATATAATTAACTGTACACAGATGCATAATATCTAAATGTGCATAGAAAAACAGAAAAATTTGATTTAATAGAAATAAATCCCATTTATCCATTTTAATGGGTGAAAAAAGTATTCGTACAATAAAAAAAGAATACATAATCTTCATTTAATACTTTGTAGAATAGCCATTATTCACTTCTACAGCAACCAACCTCTTCTTGTAGTTCTCAATTAATGATTTGCAAATTTTAGTTGGTATTTTGTTCCATTCTTCTTCGCATATGGTCTTCAGATCCGGGATGTTTGTTGGAGCTCTCGATTGGATTTGAATTTTCAAATAACGCCACAGATTCTCGATTGGGTTTAAATCTGGGGACTGACTTGGCCATTTCAGGATATTTACATTATTTTTAGCAAGCCATTTCTTCGTAGATTTTGCAGTGTGCTTAGGATCATTATCTTGTTGGAAGATCCAATCAGGAGGAAGTTCAAGATTTTCAACCGAAATCATTAAATTTGCTTCAAAAATATTTTGATATGCTGCGGCATTCATTCTACCATCTATTACTGATATGTTGCCAGTACCTTTTGCAGAAAAACATCCCCAATCCATGATGCTGCCACCACCAAATTTCACTGTTGGAACTGTGTTCTTTTGTTTGAAGGCATCGCCATCTTTCCTCCATACATGATTTCTAGAATTACGTCCAAACAACTCAGTTTTGGTTTCGTCTGTCCATAATACTCTTTCCTAATACAATTTTTCCTTATCCATATATTCATGAACAAATTTCAACCTGGCATCTCTGTGTCATCAATAGCAGTGGAGTTTTCCAAGGGGAGTGTGACTTTAGATTGTTCCTATGAATTTCATTCCTGATTGTCTGTTTAGTGTCACAGATTCCTGATGAAAGCAAATCATCCTGTAACCACTGGATTTTGTTTAATTTGATGCATTAATTTCCTCGAAGATCTTGAAGAAATCTTCCGTGGAGCACCTGTTCTTTTTTGGTTTTCAACAGTTTTGAGTTTTTTATACCTTGCAATGAATGAACTAATGGTAGTAAATGGAATATTCAGGTTGTCTGAGATTTTCCTGTAACTTTTACCTTCTTTCCAGAGCTTAACAATCAGTTCTTTTTTGCGAATTTGTCAATTCTTTACCTCTTGCCATGATGATAACCTTCTTGCACGAATATCAATTACAGAATGTTCTGTTTGTATTTTTTAGGCTAAAAATAACTACTGATAACATTATTGAAACATTCTAGAATATTCCACTTGAATAATCTAGAGTATTAAAGCAATTTAAAAGTTTTAAAATCTGAAATTTGCATTGTACGAATACTTTTTTCACCCATTAAAATGGATAAATGGGATTTATTTCTATTAAATCAATTTTTTTTCTGTTTTCTATGCATATTTAGTTATTATGCATCTGTGTACAGTTAATTATATGAAAAGTATGTTTATTCATTAGTTGGAAATACAATAAATTAAAAATTTATATGTGTACGAATATTTGTTTCCACCACTGTATAATGTATATATATATATATATATATATATATATATATATATATATATATATATATATATATATAAATATATAGAATAAATAAATGAAAAAAAAAATCTAAATATTTTATTATATAATAAACTTTTTTTTAAAAGTGCTCAATTGGGAAAATTTAATAGAACAAATATATCTATATATTTAAATTTTGAATTTTTATTTTTAATAATTTCAAATTGGTTAATCTAGATTTAAAAGATTTAAGTTTATTTTTTAAATATGGCATTGTTTTTAAATCAACATTTTATGGAATCTTTCGTAAAAGAGGTAAAAAGAATGCTTTTAAAATTTTTTTAAAGTCATTTAATCATAGTTATTTAGGGGAATTTGAAGAGGCACAAAACCACCAATAAAATTATATATATATAAAATATATCATAAAATTAAGGTTTTTGATATAAATATGTTTTTCTATATAATATCATATATATATATATATATATATATATATATATATATATATATATATATATATATATAAATTTTAAAATTATAAAAAAACATTTTTTAGATTTATTATTTCAAAGCAACTATAATAAACAACAATTATTTATAGTAACATTTTACTGAACACATTAATAAAAAATCAAAGGAGTATGGTATTGTTTTTTTTATAAAACTTAAACATTACTAGAAAAGCAAAAAATAGATCAGTTTAAATAAAAGTAGTTTCAATTGTTATAATTTTTCAGTAAAAATATTTTAAAATTGATATTATATAATTTTCATTTGTATCAATAAGATTTTCTGAAAAATTTCTGAATAATAAAATAACCATATGTTCGTAGAGACTTTAACGAAAACAATTAAAATTAACATATTTCTTTGTCCTGAAAATATTTAATATCATATATGAACTAAACGACAGCTAATGTTTTTGTTGACATATAAAAAAAGGTTAGGCATTTTATTTTATTTTATCTCTCTCTCATATAAAATATATATATATATATATATATTTGAGCAAAATCAGATCAAAAAAAATAGTTAAAGAATAAAATGAAAAATTTTTATAATTTTTTTTTTTTTTTTTTTTTTCCTTTTTGTTTATTTTGATTTAATAACAAAATAAATAATCAAACATTTTATAAGAATGATTTAGAATATATATATATATATATATATATATATAGATCCATATAGATAGATAGATATAATAGGAACAGATTTAAATACGGAGACATATACAACATTTTATCTTAAAATAAAAATACATAAACTTATATGTATGTAAACATGTGTGTTCAATTGATTTAAACTTAAACATGAACATATATAAAACCAATTCATGAAAATATATATAAATATATATATGAATATGGTTAATTGTATGCAAATGCCATATTTCATTAAAATTAAATATAAAAATAAAATTACCGTTTTTTTTCTAAAAAAAAATTTTTAATATGAAATTCAGTTATATATGTTTTACATGATACATATTCCTATATTAATCCATTTATATAAATTTATATAAATGCATGTTATATTTTCATTTTGATATGCGTAAAAAAATAATAAAATATTCATAATATATTACATGCATCAACTATATAATTGAAAAGGCCAAAAACAGTGTTTCAAGATTTTTTTATAAAACTTTTTTTTTGACCGTAGCCCAAAATATAATAGTGGAATCAAAAATGTTATCAAAGGAAGTTTAGCAGTAAATAAATATATATATATATATATATATATATATATATATATATATATTTATATATATATATATATATATATATATTATATATATAATGAAATTTTTATATATATATATATATATATATATATATATAAAATATATATATTTATATATATATATATATATAAAATATATATATATTTATATTTTTTATATTTAAATATATTTTAAATATATATATATAATATATTTATATATATATATTTTATATATATATATATATATATATATATATATATATATATTATCGTAAAATATATAAATATATAAATATATTTTATATATTTATTTTATATATTTATTTATTTATTTATATATATATACTTATTTATATATATATTTATATTATATTTATATATATATTTCATATATAAAATATATATATATATTTATATATATATATATATATATATATATATATATATATATATATATATATTTATATTTATTCCTAATATATATATATATATATATATTTTAAATATATATATATATATATATATATATACAAAAATATATATATTATATATATATATATAAAATATATATATAGATATATACATAATATATATATATATATATATAATATATATATATATATATTTTATTTATTTATATATATATATATTATATCAAATTTTATATTTTTATATATATATTTATATAATTTTTTTTAATTATATAAGAATAACATTTTATATAAAATATATTTTTATATATAAATATATTTTTTATATATATATAAATTTAATAACAATATATAATATATTTCCATATTTATATAAATATATATATATATATATATATATATATATAAAAATAGAAATAATACAAATGTCTTTTATTAGTTTTTTTTCTTTTTTTTTTTTTTGAGATTTAAAAATTTTTTAAATAGTACAAAAAATAATGGACACTGAGAAATTTTCAAAAAGAAATATTTTTCAATTGTATTTTATGCCTTTAAAATCACGGTTTGTCAACATAAGCTATGTTTAAAAATAAAAGCAACTCATAAAGAAAAACATTTCATAAAAGGCAGGCACTCAAGTGGAAAATATTGCTTCTTCTCATTGGTATTAAAAAAAAAAATCTCTTGTGGGTGTGTTGGGACCGACGTTGTATTATGAACATAATTCAACGTTACCAAGTTGACATTTTATATACCGTTTCCCAATTTGTCAAATGATATTATATCAGGTCATCGGTAACAAAACCATTTAATCACCTCTGGGGGGGGTGAAAAAAACTCACCCAGTGGTGGACTTAGATTTTGGAAAATTAAGCTCAAATAGATGGGGGCCCCTTCATTATTAAAGGAACAACAGATTCGATGAAAAATGTAGGCTATGAACAGATTCTAGATTCAGTGAACACATACAGAAAAAAATAAAATAGATATACAGCATTGCCCCTTACCATTTTTAAATTTGGCCAATTACAGGTCATAGTATTCGAGCATATTCTTCAGTACTTGTAATAATTTAAAACTCAGGTCTCTTTATTCTATGTAACAATAGAGTTATATGTAGAGATGAAACTCCGAGATTTCTCTTGTAGAAAAAACAGAGTGCCATTGAAATACCGCTCATTTTTGACGTTGAAGGAAAAACTTCGGTGATCATTCTTAAATAGGCGAATTGAACGTGAAAATGGCCGTAAGCCTACTATTTGATAAAGACTATAAATAATATAACAAAAAATAATGATCCTTCGAATTTTTTTTTTTTTTTTTTAAATAGTGGTTCAAATATATACAAGATATGGCCAATCTAGGTTAAGGGTTACAGAGTAAGAGGCGCGGTTTATACAGATATGTGGGGAATATAATGGTTAACCCTAGACTTGAACAGGTTAAGATTTGATTGGGAAAGCATCCTCTTGCGAATCGGTTCCACAAAGCAGTGATCCACGGGAAGAAGCTGCTCGGGTGGAACTTCTCACCAATGGAATACGGAGGTTACATTAACTCAATGAAGACACCATTTTGATTAACTGTTATGTGGGAAGTATTTCCAGCTCTGGTGTTGGTTAGAACCAAAAGAAATGGAAATTAGTAGCACTTTTAGTGCTGTGGACGTATATATATACGTCTTACCGAAATTTATATTATTTTGTTTATATATAAATATATATATATATATATATATATATATATATATATATATATATATACACACATACCTAAAAAAAAATATATATATGTATATATATATACACACACCCTAAACATATATATATATATATATATAATCGAAATAAAAGTATAAAATTTAATATTAAAACAATATGAAATAATAAAAAAAAAACACAACAAATAATGTTTTAATATGTCTTGTAATATTAAATTTTATACTTTTATTTCGATCATTAAATTTTGTACCTACAAAAACATCTTTAAATATATATGTATATATATATACACACACACACCTAAACCTAAGTATATATATATATATATATATATATATAAGTATATGATTGGTGTATACGGAATAAATTCCAATAACCAACAATTACTATTCTTAAAAGAGTGCTCAATACAGAATAGAGCGAATATATTCAACACCATCACTTGATAAGACACCAGAGGTGTTGAAACAAAATGTCTATTTTTGTAGTGATTTTATAACATATTTATGTTATAATTTTTAAATAATTATATATATATATATATATATATATATATATATATAATTATTGTGTATTTAGGCAGCAATCCTTCATTTATGCATGTTTCATTAAAATGATATTTAAAAAAAAGCGTTTCATTAAAATGATTAAAAAAAAAGAAATAATGGAATAAAAAAGAAAAACCAAGACTTAATAATATTAACTACGGCCACAGTCTGCTAAATGTGTTCGGAAAATAAAACATCTCTATAACACTAATAATATACACACAATGAACAGACTCAATTAAATTGAGAAAAAAAATAAAATCGTCGTTAATAATGGCTAAAAGTATCGCCAAAAGCGATCGGAATTATAGAACATTTGGACAATTTCTACACATTCTGTGTCCAAAAAAGAAAACACTTATTCGAATACAAGAAAAAATTAAATAAAAAGCTCAATCGTAGTACCTTGTCTGTCGTTTTTAATGAAACATATATATATATATATATATATATATATATATATACACGTTTTGAAAGCACTGTGAAATTTCAGTCCCTATCGCCTGTGTAATAAACTAAGTAGCGCTTAGTAGTATTGCCAAATCATATAATAGCATACGATACAATAAAATACTATTTATTCTGACATATTTTTTTAATATATTATGTGTTTGAGGCTTTTATTCATCTTAGTCTATACATCCGAGTATCTGATCAAAACCAGTATGGAGACACCCATGAAAATCGTCAATGTTTTTTAGTCATATATTTCCAGTAAACAATTTCTTGTTTTACTCAAAACAGGCAAGCACACCCAGGCAACAATGCAATCGTTAAATATAGCCGACATTTCTTGACGCTGTAAGTAAACTATTAAGTCATAAATTATTTTCGCTGTTATGTAATACTAATAGAAATTTAAAAAAAAACAAAAAAAAAACAAATTCGCTCATATATTAAAGAATTCTACATAACGTAATTTTTAGGGCGGGGCGGTGACAATCTCCAAACCCTCCTCCGTTTCAGAATTAAAAAATAAGATAAATAAATAAACTGTACTTTGTTAGGATTATCTTTAATCGACATATCGCTTGCTATTTTTGCTTGATGCTAATCTCTCTCTTGATCCGAATAATTGCCGCTCAAAATCCTATTCTGTCTCTCTCTCTCTCTCTCTCTCTCTCTTTCTCTCGTTCACTTATGCATACACATGCATATTCGTTCCACTTTTCTCTCTCTCTCTCTCTCTCTCTCTCTCTCTCGAACAGTCAACCACACACACACACACACACAACTTTTTCTTTTGCTCATATGTTCATCATCTCAACGGCCGTTCTGTTCCAACCTTCCTATTCAGATGTGGATGAAAGTCGTTCAAGAACGAAGTAACTGATGCGTGGAATCTCGGTTCAACACACTGGTTTTCACGTGATCTCGCTCTGATCTCTAAAACGCTAAAAGTCACGATAAACGTTGACTCGCTCTTCTTTCACTTGTCAGACCTCTACCGGTCATTTCGGGCGCAGATTTCAATTCACAGCTCTTATCTATATATCACCCATGTCTACACCCCCCACGGCCACATCACGTTAAAATACCGGTTCCCGTACGGACACTGAAGTTAAGCAACGTTGAGCCTGGTCAATACCTAAATGGGCGAGCGCTTGAGAATACCAGATGCTGTAGATTTCAATGTGTGGTTAGTGTGAGGGATAATGGGTCGGAATTGTTAATCGGAGATCCGACTTCCAATTCTTGTTGGGTCCTTTATATTCATTTACGCGTAAATACCTCCAGGAAAGGTATGAATCCACCTCTTCTCCTCCAGCTATGGGTTAATTAGTAAGTCTTGTATCATTAAACCATTATTTTTTTTTTTTAATCCTTACAATCTGAAAATATTTTCTAGCTTTAATTAACCTGCAACGGGTTGATAAACCGTAAAAATGAATCAATCAAAACACACCCAAACACTGAACTAATAAACGGGGGACTCGCTCGACTTTATTCTCTTTCACTTTCACTCCATGTAACCCTTTATATTCTAGTCGCATTATCGCCTTGTTTAGGGTGAAACGATAAAAAAAAACAACTTTTACTTTAATTGGCTCAAGATAAGTGAACTTTAGTATAACAAATATATACTATTTATGAAGCGTAGCTTAAAGACGGAAAGTGCGACACTGAAATCCGAAGCGAAAAGATGCCTTCCAAAAAGCTAAGCAAAGTATTAAGAAACAGGAAAATTTCGTTAGAAACAAAGAAAAGCGTGTTGAACTTTTATATAATATCAGTTGTCCTATATGGCATCGGATGCCGGACAATCTTCTCACAGGTAAAGAAGTGACTCGAGGTAACGGAAATATGGTTCTACAGAAGGATGCTGAGAATGCCATGGACTGAACATGTGAGCAACAATGAAATTTGAGAGAAAAAGAAAAAAAAAAAAGGGACACTGATACTTAGAATCAGAAAAAGACAGTTGAAATTCCTAGAGCAGATAATGAGGAAAAGGGCTTGGAAAATCTGATACTCACAGGATATGTTGAGGGACAGAGGAAATCAGTGCATAAACTGTCTTGTGTTAATGGTTGGCAGGACAGAGATTAAGATAGACTGCAAAAATACAAAATTACTACTAACGGCTACAAATGACAGGAAATTGTAGAGAGCCATGATCACCCACGGCCTGAAAAGATTCGGCACATAGAAGAAAAGGTAGAAATGTCAATGTTAGTCGTTTCCTTATAAGGAAACATTTAGCATTCATTAACTGAGCAGTCAGCATGTCTGTCAGTTGAAAATTATAAAATCTTTCTCTTAAAACAGTTTTTCAAGAAAATAAGTTTCTCGTGTCCAGTAGCTGTTATCGCTCTTTCCAGTACTGATAGATGTTTCCTTCCTAACCTTTTGTTTAAAGTCGTGTGGAATATCAAGATCTTCATTAAATCATTATTTTATCTTCATGTGCTATCCATTTTAGTTGTTGCTGCTGTTGAAGTAGGACATTCTAGGGATATATGTTTAAATAGGGTAGTAGAGCCAAGTTCGAATTCCATTTGACTCCATTAGATACAATTACGTGCTAATACCCTTTATGAGTAAATAGCAGGACAGACCAGGTTCTATAGCCTTGGATGACAACTGGTCTACCGGAGAAAGAAATGGCAACCTATCTGCCTCGTCAGTCATGATCGCCCAAGTGTGTATCACGTATGGCAATAAACTGACTGACTGATACATTATTTAGAGCTAGACTAATATACTAGTTCTGTGTTACTATTATTAAAACGTTTCGGACGCTGTGTTCTATGGCCTTCAGAGAACTTCGAATTGAATCCCTCATTTAATATCACAGGGGTATATTGTTTTCGCTCCGCTGTCCATATCTGAGGATACCTCGTCTTTTTTATTATTTTTTTTTTCTTAGTGCTGCTCAGTTATAGCTAGTCCTGTTTCAGCATAGTCCGTACTACAACACAACCTAGGGATTGAACTCATATTAACTATAACATCAAAATCCATCAGCCAACGTTGTTTTCCTGTAACACATTTTCACAACGTCAAATAATCAACAAGCATCATATTATTTGTTATGCTGCACACGTTGCCTATATACTGCAGCTTGTTGATGCATCATCGCAAATGAATATATATATATATATATATATATATATATATATATATATATATATATATAAAGGAAAGCACGTTTCTCGTTGGGACTACTGCTTTCCTTAAATAGGTACTTCAAACCTTACTTTGTCAGTGGGTTTTTTTTTATTTGATTTAAATATTAAATCTTTTATATTTTTCATGTTGTTTGAAACTAGCGTCTCCAACGGATGAAATGAAAAAATTTGATCCTGTCCCACAAAATACATAATAAACACGAACACCGTTGTGTTTCACTCTGAAGTTCGAACTGAGCTGTTATTTTACACTGACTGTATAAAATTCTTGAATGATAATCTGTTACATATGAATTCTTAATGCTCAAATGTGCCAAACATTTAATTAAGATTTGTGGGTGTGTAGAGAAGGCACGGTGGAGTAATGGATAGCGGCTCGGATTGAGGAATCGGAGAGCCGAGTTCGAGTTCAATTCCAGTTGAATCCATTACACTCACTTACGTGAGAAAGGTATGAATCCTCTTCTTTTTACCCCCATCTACTGCGGGGGAAAAATCTGCCTCGTCAGTCATGTATCGATTGGTTGGGAACATTTCCATAAACATTTCCATAAGGGAGGTCGCGAACACCATTGCTGGAAATCTGTACCCAGGATCCGTGGTCCACGTTGTTGGAAAAACCCAGCCTCAAACCACAATCCCAACATTTATTTTATCTGAGTTTGACTGATATATACGTTAATACAAAATTAAGCACCATGATGTGGTGGAGGAGGCGGATATCTTTTTATCTATTCGTAAGTCTAACCTTGCCAGACAGCTCAGATAAAAAAAAAATAAAAAAATAAAAAAAACTTTGTCACCTGGAGGAGCAAACCTCAGTGACAAAAAAAATGGAACGGGCAGCAGTTATCCACTTGCATAGATCGACAACAGACTGATATATTGGATTAATATTCAGTGTTTCAGAAGAGGATTGGCTACACCACCAGAAAATCTTCCAACATTGAGCAGGACCCCACAAGGAAAGAGTAAGAGGAGAAGGCTTCCAAATACATACTCCAGGGACACTGAGAAATAGACAGAGAGAAGTGACCATTCCTAGATGAATATAACAAGTGCACTTATAGAACAGTGACCTATGCTTCTCATGGGACAAAGATTTTAACTCAAAATACGATTTGAGTAGTTTATGAAGGTGTTCCTATAACCCAGAAAGTTAGTCGCCTAAGCAATCCTCTATGACAAAAAAACAACTAGAGCGAGCAGTAACTCTCCAGTTGCATAGTGTTATATAGGAATAAAGTGTCGTTGCTGACACTTGAGTTTGAACATAGATCGCCAGTGAGCAAAAACAGGCGATCCCATTATTGAATTATGTAAACCACGTGACCATAGAGGAAACGCATATATGGAAGGTAGCGTGACGTCTAATTGTTCACCATTTCTAGTCTATCCTCTATTACTATATGGATCGCTATTCACTATACTATTTCTCTATACGGATTACGACTCGGTGGCTACTATTCGAGCGAGTATTATCGAGCAAGCACTATTAGTGCCAGTGTTATTCGAAGGCGTCTGACACCTGTATTGTTCAACGGCGTTACTATAGTTTTATCTGCGACTAGCAGTAGAGCCCGGCGTTGCCCGGGGATGTAACAGTAATTGATAAATCAAGTATCGACCATCATAAAGACTGAAAAATAAAATTGACAAAGATTATTGTTTAAGACGGACACGCATGTCTTAATTAGTTTTTTTTTTTTTTTTTTTTTTTTTTACGAATTGGTCAAACTCAAACAAAAAACATTGTTTTCAATCGTTATGAGTCTACCAATTGAACAGAATTTTATTATAAACAATTGTCTTGTAAATGGAATTTTAAAATCATTCTCAATGTAAAAAATAAAGAAAAAAGTGTGCAAGACAATAAGAAACACCACTTGCCAAAAAAGTGAAGTTTTGTTGAAATCGGTTGAAAACTGTAGGAAATCCGATCCCATATATAAACGAACACACACACACACACACACACACACACACAAACAACCTGGGTTTTATAATAAGTATAACTCGATATGAATTGTCCCCTTTTCATTCTGGCAACAGTGATGCCTCTTAATCGTGTTTTCAAATTGACTTCGTGGAAAAAACATTTGTGTTTTTCCCATTTTTTGGCGCTGTCAGAACCACCGCAAGGTAATTTTACGTAGTCCTGTGAAGTTTTGTTGAAATCGGTTGAAAAATGTAGGAAATCCGATCCAATATATAACCGAACAGACACACACACACACACAACCTGGGTTTTATAAGTATGATTACAAAGTCTCTACTACAACGAGCAATACGAAAGTGACAAAGCGTATTCGTTGGTATTACAAAAGTGGCAACGAGTGTTCGTTGACATCACAAAACATAGATAGGCAAGCATCAACAGGTCGATACGTTGGTCTGATATGCATTGATTGATGGTGTATGACAAGTGACACAGTCAGGTACAAGAGCATGCATCAGCTAGTACTGGTTAGCTGAATACTGCGGTTGATAGAAGGAATTACGACCACGAGTACTGAATGAAGGAAGCAATTGAAAAACAGCAATCAGAACAGGATTGGCTAAACCATCAGAAGAGCTGCCACCATCATAAGACAGACTTTTAGATACCGACGGGCAAAGAGGATCAGAATGCCGTAAAATGCATGGTCTATGGCCACTAAGAAATAAACAGAGAGAAGTGGCTATTCTTGGAGGAATCTGAAGATTGCATAGAGTCAAGTGCACTTAGAGAACAAAAAAAAATCTGATTTGTTTAGTTCAGGAAGGTACTCCGATGACCCAGAAGCTATCCCCTCTGAGGTTCAACTTCGTAAAACAGGTCAATGGTTAAGGGCCAGACAAAACCTTAGTCACCTAGAGAAGCGAACCTGTGACAAAAAAAAAATCTAGAATGAGCGGCAGCTCTCCAGTTGAATGGATAGGCAAGCATCTGTATATGCTCAATATGTAGTGATCGATAGTGGATGGTAAATGACACATATAACGATAACGACATCGATCAACCAGTTCTAGTTAGCTGAATACTATGGTTGCTAGTAGGAATTGTGCCCATTAGTATTGAATCAAAGAAACAATTGAAAACCAGCAATTACAAGAGGATTGGGTGAACGATCAGAAGGCCTACCAATATCACACGGCAGCTCTTGATCTGGAGCTTACAAGGAAACAGGATCCGTAAAAGGCCTCAAAATACATGACCCAGAGCCATTGATCATATGACAATGGTTGCCTATGTAGTGATCTATAGTGGATAATAAGTGACACAGTCAACTACAACAGCATCGATCAACCAATTCTAGTTAGCTGAATACTATGGTTGCTCGTAGAAATTGTGGCCATTAGTACTGAATCAAGGAAGCAATTGAAAACCAGCAATCCGAAGAGGATTGGCTACACCATTAGAAGGCCTACCAACACCACAAGGCAGATTTTGAGCAGGAGCCCAAAAGAAGAGAGAAAGTTGAAAACACATGGCCCGGGGACACTGAGAAATAAACGGAAGTGGTCATTACTTAAGGAAGCTGAAGATTGCCCAGAGTCAAGTGCACTTAGAGAACAGCAGCCGCATGAGGCAAAGGCCTCAACTAGAAATACAATTTCTGTAGTTTATGACCCAGAGAGTTATGCTGGCAGGAAGTTATCTCCTGCCAAGTCCAATTTAGTCAGACAATGGGTATAGGCCAGACAAAACTTTTGTCATCTAAGCAAACTGCAATGACAAAAACCTGGAATCGGCAACTGCTCTCCAGTTGCGTAGATAGGCAAACATCAACAGGCCGATATATTGGCTTGATATGCAGTGAGCAATGGCGGTCAGGTACAAGGATATGGATCATTCAATACTCAATCAGTCAGTTATGTGCCATGCGAGATACACGCTTAAGCGATCATGTAACTTTCGATACATGGCTGACGAGGCAGATTTTTTACCATTTCTTTTTGCGGTAGACCAGTTGCCATCTTACCCTGCTATTTACCTATAACTAGGGGGGAGCAGAAGGGTATTAGTACGTAAGTGAATGTAATGGATTCGACTGGAATTCGAACTCGGCTCTCCGATTCCTCAATTCGAGCCGCTATCCATTACTCCATCGTTCCTCCAATACTAGTTAGCTTAATGCGGTGGTTGCCAGTAAAAGCCAAGAGCACAGTGGTCTATGCACACCATGAGACAAAGGTCTCAATTACAAGTAATATTTTTTTAGTTCAGGTAGGTGCTCTTTTGAGCCAGGGACATATGCTGGCTGGAGGTAATTCCCTGGAACGTTCAACCTTGCCAAACAGGTCATCTGGTAAGAGCCAGACAAAACCTTAGTCAGATAAGCAAACCTCGATGACAAAAAAACTGGAGTGAGCAACAGGTCCCCAGTTGTAAAGAAAGGCAAGCATCAATGGAATGACATATTGATTTGATATGCAATGATCGATGGCGGTCAAGTACTAGGGCATGGACCAACCATTACAAACTAGCTTAATACTTCAGTCGCTAGTAGGAGTTGCAAATATCATTACTAAATCGTACTTAAAATGTAAATATGAAAGCAACTGTGGAAGAAAAAAAAACGTCATGACTAGTTAATAGAATTCTTCATATAACATCACTCATTGCGTGGGTCAACAAGGAAAGTGTCCTCCCGTGGGAAGTCAGACTGGGATGGATGGTAGGAGAAAGAAAAGAATGGAAGAATAATGTTCGAATCGGCACTAAATAATGAAGAAAGGTGATTGCCGCATAAATTAGCCAGTTTTCAATGATAATATTAGTAAATAAAGGCCGGTTACTAAAAATAAGAGACGCGTCTAAATTTAAATTATCATCCTATTTTCAGTAACCAGGCTTTATCTTGTAATGTCACTATTTACATCTGGCTGGTTCAGATATTAATCATTGATGTATTTAAATGTACATTATAAATAAACTGTTTAACAAATACTGTTTTATATATATATATATATATATATATATATATATATATATATATATATATATAAAAATACACGACAAATATATATAATTACATGAATCATTCATACAAAAAACAAATATAGAGGTTAATGATTTAAATGGCGAGAATACATCTTCGCAAACAATTTAAATAAGATACACTCAACCCCGAACCTGTATATGAATGATATGATCCCTGTTTATAAATTCCAGTTGCATAAGGTCTTTTTTTTTTTTTAAAGCTTTTTGTCTGTTCCTACAGACATCCTCAGGTATGGAAATAGATTTGTTCTTTTTTTTTTACTTCTCGGTAATAAGAGGACAACGAAAATAGATATGTAATCCGAAAAAAATTTTATGAGAAATGTGTTATTGTTTTGAACGTGTTTGAATAGACGTAAATGAGTTTGAATTTTAAATTTTAAGGTTGTGCTTTTTTTGTATAAATATAAAAATATATAAAATACAATTTTTAAAATTTAAAATTCAAACTCAATTATATAGTTCAATTATTGTTAGTCATTTTACTATAAATATATAATGTTGGTAATTTTTATATATTGGTAATTTATATATATATATATATATATATATATCGTTAAATGATTTTTACCATAAAAATTCATATTTCAGATGTCATAGTTTTTTGTTATGGGTGGGGGCTTTATTGTAATACAGTTGATGGATCATAACACGTGCTAAACCTCGGCTTTCATCAAGGTGGACCAGAGAACAATTTTAAGTTTTAAAAAAAACAACTAGGTTTAATTTTCGATTGATACCGATTTAGTTTAGTTTAGCTTAGACATACCCATCTGGTCGATCAGAAAAAGCGTTCAATTAGAATGGAGCAAAAACAGCACCATGTTTAGATGTAACAGAGTCTATTTTCAATTACTTTAAAGTAATTTCATTAAAAAAAACATTTTGTATTGATGCAGTTACTGATAGAAGTAGTCTGTATTTAGTCAATCGAAGTTAGTCGAAGAGAAGAAGGGGTAAAACAGGCAACATGAAGAACCATTTTGGTCACAATTATTTTTGAGTTTTCGAAATTCATTTTGTCGGTGTGCTACCAGAAATGTAAAAGAGGATACATTCATAAAGCAACTGTTACGTTTAATGAAAATTGGTTGAAAATCAACCAAAAACAAAAAAAAAGAAAGCAGTAAAAATCGCCATTTTTCGCTATATACGCAGGTTTTCACTGTATGGGTGGACTCAAAAAAAGTTAAATGACTGTTAAAAAAATCAACTTATTGTTGGCTACAATTGAGTGACGTTGGACATTGGTAGATTAATTGTTTGAAATTGAGGGAGT
>CAHIKZ030001339.1:57500-80000 GCA_903632075.3 Acanthosepion pharaonis
CTCCAAAGAAGAGAATCTTCAATGTTAGTGGCGGTTGAAATTTATAAAAAAAAATATTCTCAGGAAATGTTATCACTCTTTCACGGGAGTTTTCTTCCAAACCTTTTGTTTAAGGTCGTGCGGAAAACTAACATCTGGATTGCATAGTTATTTTCTCTTCTAATTACAAGGGGCTGTTCATTTAGGGTGTTGTTGCTATTGAATGTAGTTTTTGTTATTTGGTAAAGATCTTTGTGATTTTGTAGAGCCAGTCTACAAGGATCTAATGAAAGACATTTATAAAAACACCAGTCAAAGCGCAGAATACTGCAATAAAAACTGAAACAAAAATTAAACACTCATATGTGAAAGAACATAAAATATTAATTTCATAAATGCCACCACGGGTAAAGGTAAGAGGGAAAATTAACCGTTTCTATAGAGAAGCCATTCGGCATTCATTGACCGAATTTTGATACGAGTCCTTATCATTCCATGAGTTTTTTCGACTATTAATCCCATTAATTCTGTTACTTTTATTGTTGTCACATTTCAGCCGATCAATTTTACGGCCTTCTCTAATTTTCAAATGGGTTCTTATTATATTATGTGTTTTCTAGACTATTAATCTAATTCGTATTCTTTTTTTATTCTTATTGTTGTCACATTTCAGCCGATCAGTTCTACGGCCTTTTCTAATTTTGAGATGAGTCCTTATTATTTTATGTGTTTTCTAGACTATTAATCTAATTCGTATTTTTTTATTACTTTTATTGTTGTCACAACATTTCAGCCGATCAATTCTACGGCCTTTTCTAATTTTGAGATGAATCCTTATTATTTTATGTTTTCTAGACTATTAATCTAATTCGTATTTTTATTTTATTTTATTTTTTACTTTTATTGTTGTCACAATATTTCAGCCGATCAATTCTACGGCCTTTTCTAATTTTGAGATGAGTGCTTATTACTCCAGGTGTTTTATTTTTTTATTTTGTTTTTTTGTTATTTTTTTATTTTTTATTTTTTTCAGACTATTAATCACATTTTGTTGCTTTCGTCCTTGAAACAACTTTTCGGCTTTCTTTGCAGGTACAAATCATATGAAAATAGGAGTGGGCCTCTTTTATTTTCATTTCCCTATTAGAGCAAAGCGGGTATTTATTTCCTATCTAACCAAAGCAAATGTGACATATGGTGATTTTTTTTTTTTCTTTTCAAGGTTGCATTTTATGGGTCACCTCTCACCCCCCCCACCCCCACCAAAAAACAGCCTGATTGCATTGGCTCTATTACAGTCAATGGTAACGTGTGTCCCTGGACATTTATTAAAATACAATAACTAGTTTAATTTTTTAGAGCTTTCAAAAATCGAAATTCTTTCTCGATTAAACTTTTGAAGGAACATTTTATTTGTTTGTTGTTTTTTTTTTTTTTTCATTTTGCAACTACTTTTCACGTTGTCTTCTTCTTCTATATGCCATGTTCGTTCAGAACATTGTCGATCATGGCTCGCCACAATTTCCTGTCCTTTGTAGCTCTTAGTAAATTTAGTCTTTTTGTTATCTCTCCTAAACCTTGTTCCCCCATCCATTTACAAAAGCTCGTTCATCTTCTTCGATGTGCCGTGTGCCTTCAGGGCAGTAGCGATCATGACTCTCCACAATTTCCCGTCCTTTGTAGCTCTTAGTAAATTTTGTCTTTTTGTTATCTCCTAGTTCTGCTACCCATTTACACAAGTTCCTTAGGAAGGTTATGTGTTGTTTTTCTTCTTTCTCCGTCTTGCCTTCAATATGTCCTGGGAGTGTCAAAATTTCCAAGCCAACTTTCTTCATGAAATTTCAACTGTCTCTTTCGGATTCTAAGTAGAAGTGTCCTTTTTGTTTCCACTTTCTCTAAAACTTCCCCATTGCTCTCATGTTCAGTCCATGGTATTCTCAGCCTCCTGCTATACGTCTTGTTTCTATAAACTGTAAACCTTTTTCTTCATATCAGAATCCAATCGTTCTGTCTGGTCAGTACATAGATGGCTGACCGCTTGGAAATACCAGGTGCTGTAAGCTTGGATGTGCGGGTGGTGCAATGGATAATGGATCACAATTGTTAATTGAAGAACCGAGTTTCAATTCCAGTTATATTCCCTTACACCAGTGTTTTCCAACGTGGGAGCTAGCGCCCCCCACCACCACCTTTGTGGGCACAGTTGAAAGGAGGCACTAGGAGATTTTATTTCATTTAGAGGCCGGTGAACATACGCAGGGGGCGATAAGCATTTATCCATTTTCTTTTTTAATTTTCAAAAATTATTCAATATTAGCTACAAGAAGAAATTTCTGAGAGGTATTTAAAGCATTGGGAAGCTGTCAAACTTTTCTTCATTGCTTTGTCAACTTCCAATATGGCTGAATGTGGCTTCAACACAGTTACGTAGCTTCTTACCAAATAAAGAAACCGCCTGCAAATAACAAAACGAGGAGATCTACGATTATTTCTTAGCATCATGGAACCTAGAGTGAAAGCCTTAGCCAGTAAGCACCAAAGTCAACTATCGCATTGAAAAAATTGAGATAATCTATCAAATGAACCTAGAGTAAGAGCCTTAGCCAGTAAGCACCAAAGTCAACCATTGCATTGAAAAAATTGAGATAATCTATCAAATGAACCTAGAGTAAGAGCCTTAGCCAGTAAGCACCAAAGTCAACCATTGCATTGAAAAAATTGAGATAAGCTATCAAATGAACCTAGAGTAAGAGCCTTAGCCAGTAAGCACCAAAGTCAACCATTGCATTGAAAAAATTGAGATAAGCTATCAAATGAACCTAGAGTAAAAGCCTTAGCCAGTAAGTACCAAAGTCAACCATTGCTTTGAAAGCATTCAGAGAAGCTATCAAAGTTTTATTTTAAGCATTTTAATCATTGCCATTTATAATAGAAATGAAAACAATATTAAAATTATTTTTGCATTAATACCTAAGTGTTATATTGATATGAAAAATGAATTCAGTATAATATTCGAAATTTCATTTGACGTGGGGGCGTTGACAAAAACGTTTGTACCCAAAGGGAGTGCTGGTTGAAAAATAAAGGTTGGGAAATACTGACTTACCCTTAAATACCCTTAGAATAGGTACGAATGTATCTCTTCTCGACCAACTATGGGTTAATTGGTAAAACTTGTTTCAGTAAATCATTATTATCTCAAAACAACGTTCCTACAATCTAAAAATATTTTCTGGTTTTAAATAACCCGCTATGGGTTGATAAGCCGTAAAAAATGTTGAGGATAAAATTTAATTCAAAATTACTTTTCTTTCTTAACGTGTCAGTTTTTCACCAAATTCCTATGCTCCTATATCTAAGAACTATTTTCGTAGCATTTACAATCAAGAGATGATTTAGAATATACAGAAACACGTGCGCAGGTTATATGCAAACATATAATTCTATATATTCTATATTCTCCATTCTATACAAGGTACATGTGAAACCGCGAATTTAGTTAACGGAAGTCGTTCCTGGAGAAATCATCCGCGGATACCGAGAGACCACTTTATGAGTGAAAAAAATAGCACAAAACTGGTACGAATAGCAAACTGTTAAACCATTTTGAAATCTCGATATAAGAGCCCAAATTATAGCCGGGTTTTTTTTTTTTTGGCTAAGCTGTTTTGTGGCCCAGTTTATACCCCAAGTATAAAATGGGCTACACTAGACCAGAATATATTATCTAACGTTACACATACATTTTTTTAAATTTTTGGTGCCGTACCTGACAAGAATATGAAAAACTAGTATAATGATTTATGTTGGCGGTAATAGTAGCTATTTCCTTATAAGGAAACATTCGACACTAATTGACCGAGCAGCTGGTACTGCTGCCAGTTGAAATTTATAAAATCTTACTCTTCAAACGATTTTTCAGGAAAATAGGTCTAGCTTTTATCGCAGTTCAGTATCAATGGGGGTTTCCTTCCTTGCCTTTTATTTGAAGTAGTGTGGAATGTCAGCATCTTGATAAGTCCGAGAAAAGAATAAGAATAGTCCAAACATGTACCAAACATAACAATTATTGTAATCACCAATAATACATAATATAGAAACATTTTAATTTCTTTATTGCTTTCATTTTGTTATTGAACAATGAAAAGTTATGCATTCTCAAAAGAGACATTATTTATTATGAAAGACATTATTTCTCGAAAAAAAACAATAACAGAAAGGAAATATTCACAAAAGGTAAAACGTTTTTCTATGTTGTATATTGTTTCTCAATACAATTAATATTATGTTTCTATATGTTCGTATTATTCTTATTATTTTCTCGGACTTATCCATAATGTCCACTAACATAAATCATTATACTAGTAAAGATCGTCTTTACAATAGTTGTAAAAGTTTGCGAGACAATTAAAAAAGAAAAATCTTCACCGAAAAGAAGACACACGTATTGACTTTTATATGACGATGAGACTATTAACTGTCATGTAAATGTGTTTTAAAGTTACGAATAAACTTTATTGTAGATTTTTGTAAGATTTTGTCATCTGTACGTTAGCTGTCCAATGGCATTCATAGATTTAAATGAGCTTTTATTATATCTGTCTACTAGCTTAAATGCCGCAGCCCGTGTGGACTTTTAAGCTAGCTCGTACGGATTTCAAAACCTGCATTCGGCTAATTGGCCCTCCGGCTCAAAACTAAAGGGTCCTCTGGTTCAGTTTAAAAAACAGCAATGATAATTTTGAAGAAATAACTTTGAATTCTTCAATTCATTCCATAGAACTTCAAAAGCTCACTTTAACTCTGATTCGGGCTATGAGTCCAATTTCGGCCGAAAGACCAATTCAGGCCGATAATTGAGTTCTTCGAATCACAAACTCTGTGGAACTTCAATCGAGTTCTTCAAATCACAAGCTCTGTAGAATTTCAAATTCTTACGTCACGAAACCTCTCACTTTAACTGATTCATTGGCATCCTGAAGAAATAAAACTGATTTCCTCAATTCATAAAGTTTTTAAACTGAATTAGCTAATACTAATTTTTCATATTCTTGTCGGGTACGACAAAAACATACAGCAAACATAATATTTATTGTATTGAGAAACAATACACAACATAGAAAAACGTTTTGCCTTTTGTGAATATTTCCTTTTTTTATTGACCAATGAAAATTCTGCTTTCAAAAATCTCCGGAATATGGTGTCAGAAGATCAATATGTCTGTCAACGTCCTGGGGGCGAAAAAAAGGGGCCTATGGATTCATATCTCCATTAGGTAATAGGAAGACAGGCCGTGATTGGACGGTTTTGTGACCAATCTTGAAGTTCCATCCGTGTAAGGTTCGACAAAGCTAAGTAGAGCCTTAAACCCTATTGATGTTATGTGAAAGTTTTGACCACCGTATGGTTGTGTTAAAGTATGTGTGCGTGTGTTTTAACTCACTACACTTGCAATTCAAACATCATGAAATATGTTCGTTTTTTTGTGAACAAGCCGTTTTATTCTTAAGCACTCTTTACTTTTATTCAACAGTTGTATTAACTGAACAAGATCATTTCTTTTTAGAAGCATCGATACCTGAATGCGTTAATATTAGCCATTATTACCAGTTTATAGACTGAAGCTATCTCATAACATTCTAGTTCAATTTTTTCAACTTTTCACTGTACACTTGAACCTATAGTTTAAACTTCCGCAGCACACTTACCTAGCACAAGCCGGTAGGTTTTATTTATCATCACTCAGTTGCGTCTCTGTCTTCGGGGAGAGTTCGACTCGGTTGCGGCTCCATCGGAAGACAAAAGCGCAACTGAGGAAAATTACACAGTGAGGTGCCCAGCCCTGGGGAACAGATGCCCAAGGCTGCACATTCTCATTGCACCAGAAAGAGAGGGGTTGGTACTCGCACCGAGACCATCGTAATCGACGGTTGCTGGAGCTCGTTTAATTTTTGTCCTTAGCCCGAGTGTACGCGCTCGGATTCCCCCTCATTAAACCGAATTTGTGTCAACCTGACTCCGTCAAGTAAATACCTATTATAAAGTAGAGCTGGGGCTTTTTAATCTCAGAATTCACGAGTCCGAACTTTTAGTGTTGATAACTCCAAAACGGTAGATTTTAGCAAAATTTCTTTATTTTCGAATTAAACATATATATTTACATCTAAATATAACGATTCGGGGAATTTTTAATAAAATCTGAGCGCACGGCTTAAACCGTAAATGACAAAAAACTTTTTCGGGTCATGTTATGTTTTGCTGAGGGGATGGACATGTAAATGAATTAATATAATGAAATAGATATTGTTCTATTCTATTCTATTATTTATAGTTATTTTCCAAGCGTAGCTTAGATTTGGCACAAGGCCAAAAACATGGGACATCTAGTGAGGATCGAACTCACTTTTCAGTTGCAACTGATCTAGCGAGACAAGCTTGCTAACCATTACACCACGCCGAGGTGCCCAAAGTTCTACTGTTTATAGGGGGCGGCAAATTGTATGTTGTCGAATTTTAATACTAAATTCCACACACTACAAGGCTCGAAAATCCCTCAATGTAGAAAATTACAGTGAAAATGGTAATGCTGGATGAAATAGGTGATATGAAAGAGAAGGTTGTTAGAAAGTGAAGCTTACGAGAATAAGGAACTGAAAAATATAAACAACCTTAATTTTTAGCCATGTTCACTGCTGTACATAGAGATGACAGGAGAGGCAGTATGTCTTGGGCGTCGATTTTTTTTTTACTGACGCGGGGAACGAAGATGAAATACCGCATATGTCAGTGTACAAGACGACTTTTAACCTTAGCCCACCAAAAAGAAAAAAAAAAGAAGTAGGGTACCGTCTTGTACTCCAAGTATAAAATGTGAACTTTAAATTTTGTGGTTTATTAGCATTATTATTTGTTAGCATGAAGGGATTTTTTTACGGTAGGCTAAACCCCTGCCTTGGTAACTATCGACACAAATATTTTCTATTGAAACAATTTAATGCACATTATTTTGGTAGGGGTAAAATTAAGTGTAGATTGTGGTAGTTAATTGACAGTATTTTGCCTCCTTTTTTCGATGATGTTGAACAAAAGCACAACTGGATGTATGTCTCAACAAGCCGTTTAAAGATCGCATTCGAGAACAGTGGAACGAGTGGATGGTCTGTGGGGAGTCATTCATGAGGGATTGTAGATTGTGGTAGTTAACCGACAATATCTCCCCGCCGCTTTTTCATTAGGATTTGAATGAAAAAGAAAGTATATGCTTACTGAATTTTTTTAATAATTGCAATACAATACATTATAAAATATATATACAAGGGGTCGACTTGTACGGCGAATATAGCCTAAAACCTACATTTTAACTTGAAAATTCTATGTCCAGTCGCCTTGTACGCCAGCGTATACGGTAGTATAATGAAATTGATGTTGTTCAGTTTGTTTTTTTTTCTTTTTTTGGGGGGGGGTTGTTTAGAGAGGCGGCAAATTGTACAATCTACCTGGTCAGCACAAACGCTAGATACACATCTGGCTAGGTAATTCATTTATTTTACTCGTCACTGTATTGCCTTATGCCAGACTATGCGTTACTTAGTTTTACAGAGGCTTATTGTAACATCGCATTAAAACACGATCACAGGAGTTAAGCAACGTCGAGCCTGGTCTGAACGTGGATGGCTGACCACTTGGAAATACCAGGTGCTGTAAGCTTGGATGTGCGGGTGGTGTAATAGATAATATAACATAATTGTCAATCTGAGAGCCGAGTTCCATTTCCTGTTGAGTTTGTTTTATTCACTTACGTGCCTTTGGGAAAGTTATGAATCCGCCTCTTCTCCCCCCAGCTATGGATTAATTAGTAAGACTTGTATCACTAAATCATTATCTCAAAAACACATTCTGACAATCTAAAAATATTTTTTGGCTTTGAATAACCTGCAGAGGGTTGATAAGCCGTAAAAAAACGTGTCATTCAGTCATTAGTTTTATAATTTTTTTAAAATATTAACTATAACACTGGTCAACACGATTTTTGGTGCCAAAAAACAAAACACGTTTTTTTAGCTAATTTGATGTTGCTGATTCCGAAAATGAACTTAGTTTTTCATGGTTAGCTACCATTTTTGCTGTACTGAAATTGCTCATTCTTGTGAAAAAGATCAATTTACGATCTTGACTGATCGCAAAATTTAGTTAATAATGGTCGTAGAAACCCATCAATTTTCAGGTAGGCCGCGCAATTTATGTCAGCCACATGAAATAAACAATTTTTATACAAAAAAAAAACGAGTCAAAAATTTTAAAATAGAAATTTTTCCAATTTATCTCTAAAATTCAAATTAACAGATAAACTTTATCAGCAATACACTTTAGTAAAACTGATAATTAAGGTGACATAAAAAAATGAACCCTAAAATCTTCTGTTTAATATTCATAAATTTATCCCATCACTTTTATCCTTTCACTACGGAAGGAAATTAAGCACATTGAGAGCATTTTGTTTTCACAGTTGGAAAGAAACTCCAGCTAAAGACATTCAAATTGATGCACCTATTCCATTGTACATGATACTGATAGTGTCAAAAGGGACTTAAATAACATTGAACATGACAGACAATCAAGAAAGAGAAAATATTTACCATAGTTCTTATGTTCACGAAGGTTTTATTTCTGCTGTTAATTTATTAAATGTTTTGATGAAAATACTTGTTGGTCTTGGTGCATTCAATCGTATTATTTTTAAAGACTTAGGGTCTGATTGTTATTGCAAAAATAGTATTTCTCAATAAGCAGACCAATATTTGTTGGTTTAAATACGAACTGGGATGCTTCCACGAATTTACTTTGAGAAATATTGCCATCGGTCAATATCATATATGCAGAAAACAAATGAAAAAAAATGCTTTTTTTTTTTTCTAAAAAAGCGGGGCATTTCTGTACAAAATGGTGGCTAACCAAGTAAAAGTCATTTTCATATTCAGCACCCTCAAATTAGCCAAAAAAAATGTTTGGTGTCTCGACACCGTTTCAAAGTTTTCTTTTTCTTTTTTTTTTCTCAGGGTACCTGCCGTAGCGTATTTTTTTAAACGCTCGTCTCGCATACCAGTTTACTATTAATTTCGGGGTTCATTAGGCGTCTATAAAGGTCAACTAAGTATATTATTATTATTGAACGCCTGCCGTAATGCGTCGTCAAACAGTTTCGTCTCATCGACCAAACAGCTTTTATTATGGATAAAATCTTTAGAAATAAAATTTGAAGTGTGAAACGGCGGAGGGGGGTGTTTAATTCGAGATTTGAAATTAATTCATTTATAACTGCGATTACTTTTATTTTATTTTCTCTCTATCCTCTTAGAGCTGTTCGGATTAACAGGGTGGATCAAAGGACATTCGCACCGAGAGGGTTAGAGAGATTGTGGAAAAGAGAAAAGGGGAGGTGGGAGGGAGGTAGAATTAAAAAGGGTTATTAAGTGTGAAGAAAAAAAAAAGCAAAAAAGATGGAGAAGTGGAATAGAGAAAGAAAGACATTGGTGAAAAGAGATATCGAAAGGAAAGAGCGTAGAGTGGTAGAGACGAGGCTTTAATAAGCGAAGAAAAAAAAAGAAAGAAAAAGTAGGGAGAGGATAGATAGCAAGAGAAACAGAGAGAGGGGGATATCGACAGAAATGGATAGAGATTTTTTTTAAAAAAGTGTTAATAATCGGAGAGAAAGCAAGATGCGTAAAAATAGATAAAATAGAGGGCAAAGGAAAGACAGAAAGGGAGACAATATATCAATAGGGGGGACGTCGAGAGATAAAAAAAAAAAAAGATTTTTAATAAACGAAGAAAAAAAAGGAAAGAATATAAAAAGATATACATGGAATAAAGAGTAAGAGGAGCAGAGGGAGATTGATTAAAAAAAGGGGGTTGGGGTAAGCAGAAAGAGGATTTGGTCCTGAGAGGTAAAGAAAAGAAAAGAGGGAAAATAGAAAGAGACGGTGTACATGAATGTGAGAATATACTGGGCAGGGTTAATGGAGGCAATGAGAAGAAAGTAAGACTGTGTAATGTTGACTAACGAAAAGAAAAACAAAAGATAACATGAAAGAAGGAAAGAAAGAAATTATTGGAAATGAAAGATAGAAATGGCTAGATAAAGAAAGAAAGAAAGAACTGGAAATGCAAAACGTTATTAGTGGAAATAAAAGAAAGAAAGAACAAAATTACTAAAAAATTAAAGAAATGTCTAGAAATGATTGGAAATGAATGAAAGGGAAAGAAAGAAATCTCTGGAAATGAAAGAAAGAAAGAACTGTCTGAAAATGAAAGATAAAGAAAGAAAAAACTGCCTGTAAATGAAAGAAAAAACAGTCTAAAATTAATAGAAAGAAAGAAAGAAATGCCTGTAAATGAAAGAAAAAGAAAGAAAACCTGCCTGAAAATAGAAAGGAAAAAAAAAAGAAAGGGCGAAATTACTAAAAATTAAAGAAAGAAATGAATGAAATGATTGGAAATGGATGAAAAACAAATGCATGGGAAAGAAAGAAAGAAAGAAAGAAAGAAAAATGAATGAATAAGAAAGAAAGAAAAATGAATGAATAAGAAAGAAAGAAAAATGAATGAATAAGAAAGAAAGAAAGAAAAATGAATGAATAAGAAAGAAAGAAAGAAAAATGAATGAATAAGAAAGAAAGAAAGAAAAATGAATGAATAAGAAAGAAAGAAAGAAAAATGAATGGATAAGAAAGAAAGAAAGAAAAATGAATGGATAAGAAAGAAAGAAAGAAAAATGAATGGATAAGAAAGAAAGAAAGAAAAATAAATGAATGAATAAGAAAGAAAGAAAAATAAATGAATGAATAAGAAAGAAAGAAATAAATACCTGGAAATGAAAAAATAAGAAAGAAAGAAAAAAGTCTGGAAATAAAAGAAAGAAATTACTGGATAATAAACAAATAAAAGTAGCTAGGTAGGTAGGTAATTTCATTCGTTCTGTGGCGGAGGCAATAACCTCCTGCACAAAGAAGTGGGTAGTAATCCAGTATTTTAAATGCTTATTTTCAAAGCAGTCTCTCACAAAGATTTATGAAATACAATGTTGCTAACTGTATAACTCACTCACACCCGCACACAACCTTCTAAGCCATATTCACTCCACTTCGTTCGTTCTCCTTTCAATCCATATAAATCTAAGTTGATCTTACGATTTCCAGGAATGATCGATCAGCAACAGCTACAACTACTTGTTAACCAATTGGCCGATACTTGAAACTGAAATTACAAAGCAGTTTTCACTGTTCTGTAACCAAGACATTGTAGTGGATCTAAAAAGGTTGCGTGAACATTTTAAATGTTTCGCTGTAAATAAAACATGCAACATCCACAAACATAAATTTAAGTAAAAAATCAAATGATAACGATATACAATTACAACAAAAAGGATATCTTTGGGAACAACATATATATATATATTTTTTTTTATATACAAAATATTACAATCTTGTTTTGTAAAGATATGTGCGAAAGCTTGATCAGAGTATTTTTAAAGAGAAAACTTCTTGTGGCTGGTTTGGAAATTTTTCGTATGTTTTTAATGTATTTTGGGAAATTTCGTACGTACGTGCATGTGTGAATATGCTTTTATAAGCGTCTGACCGCACATGGTCAAGACGCGAATCCTTTTCCCAACTACGTTTTGTAGTGAGAAAAATCAAGGAAAAGAGAATGAACAAACTCGTGTCTGCTATTTATAATTAATGTAACCACGTGACAGGCTCCTGGAAAAAGAGCGGAAAAACTTGACTTGGTCACGCGCTGGAAAATAAGATTTGTACGTGGGTGGATTGCAAGGTCCACTTGTATGTTTATTGACCAATTAGAAGTTGAGATTTCCTGAAAATATGTATGAAGCTGGGTAAGCTCTTTGATCCACTTTTTGCACACATTTGTACAAAATTCAACATTGATAAGAAAGTGTTATCAGTAGCTAAAACATCGTTGCTCGTTCTTCCGATAAGGTAAGCCTAATAAGTATCAACCAAAGGACATTACCCGAACAGAGGGACAAAAGAATACATAATATTTCGATAGACGGAAGGTATGACCAAAGTAATCACTGATTCGTCGCATGATTATTTGCGCACTTTCTATATGCCCTTGAAATCTGTGTTTTGTGACTAGTTAGAAAGGGTAATACAGGGTGTCCCAAAATAATGTTTACACTCTTTAAATATTAATAGTTAATAATACATTACCGTGATTTGAGAACTTATATGGATGAAAATATGCAAGGCAGATGGATTGGAAGAAGAGGAACATTTGAATACCCAACTAGATCACCAGATTTGATACCCTTGGATTTCTTTTTGTGGGAGTTTCTAAAAGACAAAGTTTACAGCAGGAAACCTGAAACAATTGCTGAAATGAGATTAGCAATTGAAGAAGAATGTGCTCAAATGCCAGAGAAAATGGTACTGGACATTTGTAGTTCTTCAAGATATGAAAAGTGTATTGAACAGAACGGCAACCAATTTGAGCACTTGATGTGAACTCATCATTATATGAACATTCTGCCATTGCCCCAAGTAGCTTTTATTTTATTACAGTTAATTTTCTATGTTTTTTGTATATTTTACTCTCAAATTCTTTAAATGTGTATTCTTTCTCTTGTATTAATCTTTTTTACAAGTCAAAATACATAAATTGAATAAGTTATAACGATTCAAAGAGTGTATGCATTATTTTGGGATATAATGTATATTCAGCAACTTCCAGAAAAAAAAAGGATTTGAATGTCGAGCATAACGAGCAAAACTATGACTCATGATGACGTCACGTATGAGAAAGCACAACAAAGGATCTCTAGCCTTGGCTGTCAGTCAGTCTAGGAGGACAACTCAGAATTCAAAACCATGGAATAAAGAACGCGGAAATGCACACGGGTGTACGGGTAGTGTATCAATTATCAAAAGGTGGAATCGGCAAGCCAAGTTCAAATTCCCATTTAGCCTGTTGTATTCACTTTCGCACACATTCCTTGGAAAAGATATGAATCTATCTCTTCTACCCCCACCTATGGATTAAATATCAAGGTAGTCTAGGCTTTGTAGATCTGGGTGGAAGGCAATTTAAAAGAAGTTTTTTGAATCTCTCTCTCTCTGTGAGGGGGGAGCTTAATATTGATAGAGACAACCGGAAAATATTGCTTGAGAAGAAAGCATTTCCAAACATTGGATATTTGGAAAGAAAGACAACTATTTTGCGTCGTAGAGATTTACGTATTTCTGTACGCATTTGCGTAGCTGGAGTGTGTGCTTCCCCTTCCGCAACCACTCGGTCTCCCACAAAAGATACAACATATTGCACAGTGCAGCCTTCTTACTCACAGACACACACACACATATATATATATATAGATAGAGAGAGAGAGAGTAAAGGTAATCGATCCGTTGGTATATAATCCGGGTGGATCCTAGTAATAATAATTATTAAAATTGATCTACAGACAGATCGATGTTTTCATTTTAACACGGTTTGAAATAGTCTTTCAGATGTTGAGGTAATTTTGTTTTTTTCCATGCATATATATATATATATATATATATATATATATATATATATATATATATATATATATATATATATATATATATGCATAAAATGAATGGTATATATCTATAAAATTAATAATATATACATATGCATAAAATGAATGGTATATATGTATAAAATTAATAATAATTATATATATATATATATATATATATATATATATATATATATATAATTAATAGGCCCAAAAGACAAAAAAATAGTGCACTACATACTCTCAAACGAACTTCTCAAGGAAAATAACTGAAATTTATATAATAACAACCAAGATCTGTCTCCAACACATAGCGGGCCTGCGGCATTAAAAAACCACACCCTGGTTTCACATAGTCAACAATAATCAAACAGTTCTGAATACATTACTGGATAATGTTTATAGTTTGGACAAGATAATAATGGCTTAAATATATATGCCATAGTTACTCTAAATCAAAAAGGTTCTTCACCTCTGAGGAGTGCCCATAATTTACTTTTATTTCAATAACAGTTCATACAGTAGACACAAATGTACCCTCCCCCTATAAAAGTGTTGCTCGAGACGGACTATACCCTCGATCTCTTCTACCTACGCTACTGCTTGTACTTGAGATCGGTGCCCGGGCCTAGATAAAGAGTCAAGATTTCGAATGCCTATTTTTGAGGTAGGTTGTCCATTACCACGACGAAGATTGGCGGAGTACACTCTTTTACCTATTTCATATTCTATCACCACGATTGGTTTACGAAGCTAAACTTTTGATAGAAATGACCATAAAATGTTTCCTAAACTCAGAAAATGTATGCTGGGTTACTGAATTATAAGAAAGAAACACAAAAGGTGGCAACGATTTAGAATGCTGATTTTTCTAGATAGCCAAGCCCTCGCCAATTGAAAGTTTGGCGCTATACAGGCTTCCTAACATTTTCATTTGGCCCCTGTATTTTAAGTTTAGTAAATAATGTAACAGAGAGAGGTTGAGGCACATGAATGCACACAGGCAAATATAACGTTTTTTGATTGAAGATGGAAAACACGATCTTCCGTGAAAGTTACAAACTGTGTCAGCGCTATTAATAGGAAAGAATCTAGAACAATGATATATGAAACCTGAGACGGCTGATGGATAAAGAATAAATTTCAAATCTGGTTGGTGAGGACTTGTTTATAAACAAATGCAAAAGGGCAGGAGGCGATTTTTAATTTGGGTAAAAAAAAAATAGACGAAAATAATATTTTTGATAAAAACATATTGAAGTAAATTGGACCGGGGAGGTAAGATCAGTGTATGTTTACCGCTAGCGAAATCTGATCTAAACATAAGTTGTATCTGCTGAATTTGGTCATCGAAAAGACAATTGAAATGAACATTGAACTAATTAATTTTATCCACTAAGAGATTTGAAATAGATCTGAATTTAAACTTTGCTTATGGCGACACTCGTGTTAAGCGCGTGAACAACCTGGCTTATAACCTTCGGTTTGCTATATAAACACGAGTTTTGCTGAGTTGGCGTTAGACGAGAGTGACGTTGAGAAAGAGAGATTGTCGTTGCAGTGAGTCGGTCCAGTGGCGAGTCAGAGATAAGGACTTCATCGTTGTTGTAGCAGTCGCATCGAAAAGTCGCCGAAACTTACGACACCCAACTGAAAAGCTCCACTTCCACGTAGGGCTGGAATTACGAGTCACATATCCTCCCAAGTTGATTTGGAACGAGTTAATCACACACACACACACACACACCTCTCTCTGTTGGTATAATTGGTAGAGGAGTGGTCCTCTGTTCTTATGTTAATTACTTTTCTATCCTTTCTGTAAACTCTTTCTACTGTTGTTGTTTTCTTATATAAAAGGCATCAATATTTTACCCATTGTTGTTCGGCTTCTGCAGATATTATTTCCTTGTTTGCCACATTCTAATCTTCCTGCCGCTCACCCTCACAGCCGTGCCTACATGCCCAATCGACCGTGAACGTATGGACAACACCCCGCTTACTGGATCTAAAAACTAACACAACGTGGGCAGCAGGCGAAACTTGGCCAGTGACCGGTCGAACAACCTACGGGTACTCAGGGAGCGTGCTGCCAGCTACCCCTGAGTTCGGTTCTGACCGAGTGGGCGCCTCAACCCAAAGAGAAAGACGCCGGAGGTTGAGGGGCTGAAGGGACGAGTGGTAGAATAATAGAGAAATATATAGAGAATTAGGAAGAGATGGGAAGAAAAAAGAAGAAAAGAAAAGGGGGTGGATACAGTGGAGGTGGTAAAGAAGATGGTGGGTGCTACTTTTGCATGATATCTACCGAGGTATTTGCGATCTACCGTAAATGACGATGCACCCATTATTGCAGGAAAATCCACAGGAAAAACGATGGCCTGTTTACTGTTTTTTGTAAATGACATCAAATCAGTTTACAACCATTAAAATTATTATTTTGATCTTTAAAAAAAATTTTTGGTATGAAAAATTCTTAATTATTTTTAATACATTTGGTGCTTTCTTTCTTTATCCCGTGACTCGTAGGTGCACCATGTGTACTACAGCCACAGTAGAAGTGGAATTTCTTTATCAAGATAGCCTGACAGAGCCCAGCCCTCTCCAGGCAGGTTTTGAATTCAGTTTTTCCTAGACCGGTTGCCATCCAAGGTGATAGAACCCAGCCTGCCCTGCTATTTTTCCATAGCTGGGTAGAGAAGAAGAGGATTCATACCTTTCCAAAGTGTATTAGCACGTAAATGAATGTCATGGATCCGACTAGAATTCGAACTCGGCTCTCCGATTCTTCAATCCGAGTCGCTAGCTACCGTGCTTTTCGTGCTACTATAGTAGTACATCTACCGAGGCATTTGCGACCTACCGTAAATGACGATGCACTCATTATTGCTGGAAAATGGTCAGGAAAAACGATGACCTGTTTACTGCTTTTTTTTTTTTTTTTTTTAATGACATCAAATCAGTTTATAAATATTAAAATCACTAATGATTATTTTTTTGTTAATGATTTTTAATACATAACCAATTCACTGTTCACTGCGTTTAACCCTAACCTCTAACCCTAACTCCTAACTCTAACCTCTAACCTTGACATATATCATACTTTCAGCAGTCGGTAACTATCATACTATCGTAGAAAATGAATAGTAGATATCATTACTATAGTAAAACCAACTGTTGGGATGAAGAAAGAAAAGAAAGGAATAGAAAGGGAAAGAAAGAGTGGAATGATACAGAAAGTGACGAAAAGAAAGAGAACGGGTAAGAACGAGGGGAGGTGATAGAGAAACTGGTAGAAAGAAAGAAATAAAAGGGAAAAGAAAGAGAGGGGGTGATAGCGAAACTGATGAAAAGAAAGAGAAGGGGGGAGAACGAGGGACGTGATAGGGAAATTGGTGGAACGAAAGAAAAAGAAAAAAAGGGGGAGTGATAAAGAAATTGACTGAAAGAAAGAGAATGAGACGAAAAAAAAGGGAGTGAGGAAGAGACTGGCGAGGTGAAAGAGGAGGAGGATGAGGAGGAGGAGGAGGAAGAAGAAAGTGAGAAGTTAAATTTTGAAATGTGGCAATTTGGGGGATTAAATTTGCTTGTGACGTCATTGTCTATAATTCGGACTGAGCTGCACACGTGACGTGCTAGGCTGCTAAATCACCATTACAACTGCCTGAACTTAATCCCGAAATGGCGGCCAGACAAATTGTTATTTAAGCTATACATGCACGTATACCAATTCAGCTCAACACACACAATATCTCCTTTACTCTTGACTGGTTTTCTTATCACGTACAAATATCGCCTGCTTTCATCCATTTTTTTTTTCATGCTACTCGAATTTAATTATCAGACCGATGCCAAACTGTGGAGGCACGTTGGAGTAATAGATAACGGCCCAAATTGAGTAATAGGTGAGCCGAGTTTGAATTCCACTCGAGTTCATTACATTCACTTTTGTGCTAATACCCTTAGGAAAGGCATGAACCAATCTCTTATTTACTCCACCGGTTATGAGTAAAATAGCAGGACAGACTGGGTTTAATAGCATTAGATAACACCCTGAGGAAGATCATTTGCTCTCTCCAGTCCAGCTATGGCTAACTAGCAAGACAGACTGGGGCTTATAGCCTTGGATGACAACCAATCTGGGAGAAGGAAAACTCCGAATTCAAACCAGCCTGGGAAAGGTCGGGCTCCATCAGGCTGCTTTACCCAGGAAACACCACTGCTGTTGTAACTGCAATGCATGGGGTGTCCCGACGGTCTTTCAAATTAATTTCACTTGTGTAATTTTTACGAATATTTCAAAGATTCCCTTAACACTGTGTGAAACATTTACATGTTATTAAGACGCCTATAAAAAAAAAAAAAAAACTATAAGGCTATATCATATTTATCCCCCTGTTTAGTTGTGAATGCTGAACAATTCCCTGATGAAGGAACTCGAAGCGACATAGATTTGGCTCTGCAAAATAGCATGGACCGTTCTCAAGAAAACAGGAACTAGAATAACACTCATGTGTAAAATCAGAAAGAGTTTAAATTTCCGAGAAGAGGGTGACGTATTAATGGGAAGAGGGGGAGAGATAAACAGTGAGTAACTTGCTTAATATGTTTGTGTGAAGGGAAGACAGCTGGGACAGGGCGTAATGGTAAAGAGTCAAACGTTAATTAAAAGACACAAAAGATAGGAAGCTGTGGAGAGCTATTATCGCTCACGTCCTTAAATTATATCAACGATGATGCATGTCTAGCTAGGGTCCAATTCGTTCGTATAATAGTCTCTATCCTGATTCGGCATCCCAGTTCTGTGACCGTATAACATCCTAAGTAAAATTTTAATACATATTAACATCCATCAATGTCACAATTATTGAACCTGGTTTTCATTTGTCAACATTGAAAGCTAAATAATTTTTCATAATAGAAGCAAATAAACAATATGGCGGACGACAAAGTCTGTTTGATATCAAATTCGTGCGAGAGAATAAATTGCGCAGACGTCTTAGATTTCAGTGAATATCCGTTTTTTAAACAGAGAAGAATCAAGAAAAAAAAACGCTTCTGTTGTTGTTATAACGAATTTTTCTTCAGATTAAAACTTATTTACAATTGCGTTGTTTTAAAAGTGTGTAGAAAAAATTGAAGAGAATTTTAAATACCTATATGTAAAAAAAATATCGAACTAATTATCGATGGATTACGAGGCACACATGCCTGTAAGAAAGAAAGAAAGAAACAAACAAACAAAAGAAGGGAAGAAACGCAAAAAAAAGAAAGGGAGATAGATAGGAAGGAAGGAAAGTTGGAAGAAAGAAGGAAAGAAAACGAAGAAAAAAGAACGAGACAAACAAAAAAGAACGAAACAAACACAAAAAGAAAGGAAGACAGATAAGATAGAAAGACAGATAAGAAGATAGGAAGATAGATAGGAAGGAAGAAAGAAAGAAAACGACCAAAAAAGAAAGAGAGAAACAAAAAAGAAACAAATAATCACAAAAAGAAAGAAAGACAGATAGGAAGATAGGTAGGAAGAAAGAAAGAAAAAAAGAAAGAAAGAAAGAAAGAAAACGAACAAAAAAGAAAGAGAAACAATCACAAAAAGAAAGGAAGATAGGTAAGAAGATAGATAGAAAGGAAGAAGGAAAGAAAACAAATGTACAGTGAAAAGAAAGAAATGAAATAAAAATCAAAAAATGAAAGAAAGAATGTATAAATGAAATGACGAATTAAAGGAAATATAAAAGGAAAGAAAGTCCGTTAGAATGAATGAAAGAAGAAAAATAATCAATGAGAGAAACCAATGAATAAAAGAATGAATAATATGAACGAAAGGTAAAAAAAGAAAAATTAATATTTTATAATTCATATTAATGAAAAATGAATAAGAAAAATTGAAGAATGAAATACTGAATGAAAGAAATTTATTTCATAATTTTTTTATAGTCGCTTGGAATAGTTAATAAGCTTGTTAGAAACACCAATTCGTGGGTTTCGATATTCGCTGAATGCTACACTTCTGTGATCGTGTGTGCAATATAACTATTTGAAAAAGGCACCTCGGAACGGTATAATGTTTAACAAGCTTGTCTCGCTAAAAGGATTACAACTGAGTAATGAGTTCGATTCTTACTTGGGTGTCTCATAATTTCCGCCTTGTACCACATCTAAGCTACGCTTGAAAGATCACTATAACTACATTAGTATCCCTGACAACCGGACTAAGAAGGCATTCCGGATATGAGGAATTGGTTACAAAGTCCGCATATGAGGGGTTTTATTTAGATTAAAATAAATGAACTGAAATCAGGTTTAACATTTATTTTCAATGTTTTATAGTAAACAAAATAAGCTAATGGTGAGTGAAATATAACGGAATTGATTTTAAGAAAAAAAGAAATAAATTATGTAATGTTAATGAAAATTCATTAAATTAAGTATGCCACATATGCAAAACAAATAAATAACAAGGATTTTTTAATTTTTTGCATGATGATTCTTTTCTTTTAATGCCATTCTCAACTTTTTCCGCATTTCGTTTTGCTTTTGTTCTTGAATATTTTTAAACGAAAGACACTTTTTAACTCTGCGTGCTTTATTGCAATCGTCATAGCTGAATGCTGGCTTTCTTTCCATAAAACTGACAGGTTTTTCAATTTCAGTCCAGGTTTCATCACAATCACGTTTTTTATTTCCTTGTTCATTGTGACAGTTTGAACGCTGGAGAATAGTTTCTTTGGAAGATTTTATATCATACAAACTTTGGTTTTCCTATGTTGAACTCAGTCATATAGTTACAATGAACTTTCACCAGCGTCTAGTCTGTTTAAAATTTCCACTTTTTGCGATAACTCCAAAGTTGTTATTTTCCTCTTATTCCCATCATCTTTTGCACCAATACAAGCCATTAGGGTGAAATAAGCATGAGCAATTATTGGCATTAAATAACCCATTGAAGTTGATATGCCGTAAAACAAAAACCAAACATGTTAAATTTCTGGAGATAATAGAAACGTAAAGGATTCTTATACTTAACAACAGTAAGAGACGGTTGAAATTTCTATGACACATAATGAGGAAATAAGGCTTGGAAAATCTGATACTCACAGGAAAGATTGAATGTAAGAGGGACAAATAAAAACAATGCATACTTAGTGAGCTTGAGTAAATGGATGGTGGAACAAGGTTTAGGAGAGATAACAAAAAGACAAAATTTATCAAGAGCTACAAAGGAGAGGAAATTGTAGAGAGCCATGAACGCCTACATCCTGAGGAAACACAGCACAAAAAGAAGTAATCTTTTAATATTCTTTATATACAGTTTCTACAAAAAAACTTCTACACATCCTCTACAATCCTAACTAGCACAAAGCTAACAAAATATAACAAATTCCTCGTAAAAGAAACTCCCACTTCATTATTCTTTTTTTATTTCTTGTCTCGTTGAAAAAGGACACAGGCATGTCCGAAAATTCCGATATTTAATATCTTTCTTATCATGACTTCCATTAGATCAAAAGGCCTACTAATATACAATAAATATTATCCTATTATAATTCTGCTTGTACCACTCTTCGTTAATTTGCACGACCGTTACGCCCTGGCAATACGTCATAAATAATGTACGATTTTGTTTTGATCGCATAGAAAGGGGGAGACGCTACTTGGTTTCAGCGAGAAAATGAAAAGAAACAAAGGAAGATATAAGTGTTTAACGTCTTCTGCCATTATCTCATAAATAACAGACTATTCCGTTTCGATTACGTAGAAAAAAAAAATACACGCTTCTTGGTTTCACTGAGAAAAAGAAAGAAAGAAAGATAGAAGAGTTTAACGATTGTTCCGGTGAAATGGAAAAGTTGTCAATTTCAAATCTTTTCATTTGTACCCCCTTACTTCTTAAAATAACAACCAGCATTTATAATTATGATTGTTATTGCAATATTTTTGTTAAAGTTGTTAAGTTCAAATATTTAACAATGGGACAGGGGAATTTCTACGGATATTTTATTGTCGTAGAACTCGACATGAGCTCATTCAATCACTAACTTAATAATTAAGATTTATCAGAATAGGAAAACCATGAAGTTTTCACGGGTTAAAACTAATTCTGGTGGTAGCACCTGTTAGGGTCCCAGCTATGGGCAGATAATATACTCCCAAAGAAAAATGAAAGATATATTTTTATAATAAAATGACCGACAATACATTTTTATAGCAAAATGACAATCAATGCATGACTAAAAAATATAAAAATACATTTTATAGTAAAATTGCCAACAATACATTTTATGATCTGCTAACTATATGTCTAAAAAAATACCTTTGCCCCGAGAGTATAAAATTACGTACAAAATATTTAGATTTCGGCATTAAATAACCCATAGAGGTGTTGATATGCCACTAAACAATATCAAGCACGATAAAAATAGTCTTATTTTCAATATTATTAATTTTTTTTCTATATTTCTGAGATGAGGTATTGGATCTTTTACGGCGCCTACGCCAAGCAGTACAGCATGACGTTTTCCAAATTTGCGTCATGCTGCTCTATTTCTCACAGGCAGTGCCAAACTGATCCCACTATACTGTGCAATCGACAAAATCCAAAACAAACAATGCGCATGCGCTAAATTAACAATATAAAATGGCAATAATTCGGCCATTTTTATATATATATATATATATATATATATATATATATATATATATATAATGTCATTCGCAGACAGTACTTTCGAAACCCAACCAATCTGGTGTCAGTCAGAGCTTCTACCACTGAGCCATCTTCACTCGGCAGAACGAGTCAGCCAAATCTAGGGTATTGTTTTTACATACGTAAACAAACGTCAAACAGTCCAAGTGCTCCGTTCATTTTACTGACGGTGGCTGTTGTTTTTAGAATTAGCTTTTCATTCAGCAATACTCAATTGAAAATATATTTTCAAGAGCTAAATTATCTC
>CAHIKZ030001339.1:85000-100000 GCA_903632075.3 Acanthosepion pharaonis
TTTATACTTGTAGGCTCTTCCCGCTTGAAAGAATAGCGTAGTAGAATTTTTAAATATTTTCCACATTTTATAATGCTGTATTAAGCTAAGCGAAAAAGAAAAGCAATGAAAACGAGAAGCAAACAAAATAAAGTACATAAGCAAAAAAAAAAAACGAAAGAAACAAAAAGAAAAAGAAAGAAACAAATAAGGAGAAAGAAAAAAGAAAGATAGAAAGAAAGATATAAAAAAAGAAAAGAAAGATACAACGAAAGAAAGATAGAAATTCAAAAAAGGAAAGAAAGAATGATACAAAGAAAGGAAAGAAAGGAAGAAATTCAAAAAAAAGGATAGAATGATGAAAAGAAAGAAAAGAAAAGAAAAAATTAAAAAAAAAAGAAAGAATGATACAAAGAAAGGAAAGAAGAAATTCAAATAAAGGAAAGAAAGAAAAGAAGAAATTCAAAAAAGGAAAGATACAAAGGAAGGAAAGAAAGGAATAAATTCAAAAAAGAAAAGAAAGATACAAATAAAATGGCAAAAGAAAGTAGGAAATGGAAATACAAACGAAAATAAAGACACAAAAAAAGAAAAGAAAAAAGAAAAAAAAATAATAAAACCAAAAAATGAAAATTAGTCAAATGCCTTCCATAGTCTAATATATGGCTAATATCAAGGATTGATCCTATAATGAATTAGAGAGAAACTCACTCGCTAACCACTTCGCTTTAATTAATGTATATAAAGAAGTAAGCGCAATGATCGCTTGAGGGGACGAATGGACTCTGAAGCGTAGTTGATTATTTCAGTGATAATTGCACAAAAGCAGTTTAACGCCTGCATTTACGAAAGGATTATAAACTGAAAGGTAAAATAAATGAAGTCACGAGTTGGATAAATTGATAATCTCGAAAAGGGTGCGTCTCTCCCCGACTTTTCAAAACTTCACTTTTCCCATTAATGCAGTTTACCCCCACAATATTCGAAATGATGCAAAACAAATAATCACTTCTAATTAATTTAGATGGAATTTAAAAAAAAAAAAAAAAACTTCCCCAGATCAAAATATACCTTTTTCTTTGCCCGGCTCGATAGGTCGAAGGTCGAAGTTTGTCGTCTGCTACGTTTGATATAAAATGCTTGAAATAATGATACTAAGGTTGATTGTTATGCTTAACAGCGTTTTCCGATCAGACAAATAAATAAATACTCAATATATTTTGCTAACCTGACCTGAACCTCCGTTCCGTGTCAGAATTAAAGTCGTATCTTTTTGTGATCATGACAACAATCGATTGTGTGGGGAAAAATCATACATTATTGGGTGGTGGATAAGGTCTTGGAATGCAAAAATAAAATTCCCCATATTTACAGCTTGGCTTAATGCCATTTCACCTTACGTTTTTTAGTAGGACAGTAGAAAAACCTTCATTTTAAAACGTCAATTAGTTTGGGTAATAAGTATTAGATGCTGCTCGTCCTTGTAAATTCTAAAATCAACCACGATTTATATGAATTGAAAGGAAAAGAAAGAAGAATGAAAATATATATATATATATATATATATGTGTGTATATATATATATATATATATATATATATATATATATATATATATATATGTGTGTGTGTGTGTATATATATATATATGTGTGTGTGTATATATATTTATATATATGTATATATATGGATATATATGTATATATATATATATATATATATATATATATATATATATATATATATATATATATATGTGTATGCATATATATGTATATATATGTGTGTGTGTGTATGCATGTATATGTATATATATGTGTGTGTGTGTGTATGCATGTATATATATGTGTGTGTGTGTGTGTATGCATGTATATGTATATATATATATGTTTTGTGTATATATATGTGTGTATATATATATATATATATATATATATATATATATATATATATATATATATAAATATAATGTTAATAATAAATTATTTATTTTTCCTCACTGGTAGCATAACTAAAAGTCAATTTATTATCTGTATAAATTTAATATCTATTATTATGGATAGGGCACTGGTATAGTAACATCAACCCTCAATGTGCAATTCTATATATATATATATATATATATATATATGATCACTCCCTCCCCGCTATTTTTTAACTTATCAAATCCGGGGAATAAAATATATTCTGGTCACCATGGCGACTGGCTTAACTCCTCTCCTTCTCTTCCTTATTCTCTTTCCTTTCCCCTCTCACAAATCTTATATTGAAATCTCTATTTTTCTCTCTCTTTTTTCTTTCCCCTTTTAACATTAAAACTTTTTCCTGTTTCTCTTTTTTCTCTCTCTACTTTTTTTCTTTTTTCTTTTCCTTGTGCCTGAATAAATTAAACTGCATTTATTTTGTAAAAGTTGGTCTGATGCGATAGACTTCTGAGTTCACGAAATAAAAGGTGATTTGATTAAGATTTTTATATAATTTCTGATGGGAACTCATCATTTTTTTTTCTTTTCAATAGATAAATTACACAAAAACTGTACAGATTTTTTATCTTTCCGAGCGAATTCGGCTATACATTTAGCCATTTTGAAAGATGTTTTTGTATAATTTATCTACTGAATTTGGCTCCATATGTATTTTGATAGGGTTGTAGTGTTTGTATACTTTTCTTTCGAATGACATTTTGTGATTATAATATCATTCTTTAACTTTTTTTCTGTGGCACCTATGAACATTTTTCGTCTGTATTAGCTACGATAACTTCGTATATTATTTTATTGGTTAAACATTTGTTGTTAAGTGAGCAATTTTCGTTGTTTCTGCAGTTAGATTTAATGGTGTTTTTTTGCTGCATGCTATTGTTATTTTAATTGTTTTTGGTCTTGTTGATTTTTTTTTATTGTGCTTAGTTATTTTCTCCATATTATCCATACAGCTGTTTTTGTTGATAATTTTTGATAATTTTCAGTTTTTAGAGAAGTGTTTGCCATATATTTTGAAGAATATTTTCCTATTTTTGTTTTTATTCTATTGTTGTGGCGAGAGGGGGATCCAAATTATATTTCTTTTTCTTTTTATTATTGTTTGAATTGTTTTCTTTTTTGTCTTCTAGTTTGTTTGAATATCCGTACATGTTTTTTTTTTCTTTCACTGAATATTTTAGATTTCTAGAATTTGTTGAAATTCTTTTATTTATAGATATTGGCCTTTGTTTGAATGTGTTAGTGGGATTGGAATTTTTGTTAATGTATATTGAATTGTTGTTTGGTTTCCTGTATATAACATATGAATTCATGCCAAACTAGAATAATTTAAATACTAATTTACATTAAATTTTTTTTTAAATCACTTACTTTCGTTTATAATAACATCAGAACTCAATGTGCGATACTTATATATATATATATATATATATATATATATATATTGAACAATAAAAAATATTAAAAAATTAAAATCTTCAGACACACTGGGTTGTATATTAATATTCCTTCGTTTTTATTATTATTTCATTTAGATTCCTCGACTAGTTTCGGCCACATGGCCATCATCAGGAGAAAAATAATTTTCTGCTTGCTGGTAACAGTGAACTACAAAAATGAATGTCTTGATGGAGAAAATGAACTTTTGTCTGTAGTTTTCATTTGTTTTGTTTTTTTATTATTTTTTATTTTATTTTATTTTTTTTAACATGAATTTTGGTCAGTCTTTGTGTTGGTCAAACAGTCTCATTTAAGTTGTTATTTGAGATAAGAGCAAGATAGATTCATGATGCTCTGAATTCCCTTGGTCATATATATATATATATATAAGACAAAAGAAAACTTAGCCGATATGTTTCGTCCTCTGAGGGACTTTATCAAGGCAAAGCCAAGGATTTTATTTTGTAATAAGTATTTATATGCAAGATCATAATTTTTTCAGACTATTTAAGTTTCTGAACACTCATAAATATTCATTAGATTAGCTGAAAAGTCAGACAAGCTATGGAGTCCGCAAAATGTCACAATTCAGAGTCTAATAAACAACTTTGATTATTTTAAATTATTTTTTATGCAAATTAGTAATTAAATTATTATATTTTGGGATTCATTTATGTCTTATAAGTTTTAAATAACATGAGGTTAAGGATTTAACCCTTTTCTTTCCATTTATTAACATTTCTGTGGTCATGTATCTTGTCTTTGAAAAGTAGTAATTCTTTCAGAAATAGTGATATTGAAAACATCCAGGCCCAGATTTATATTTTAATGTGATTCGATAGCAACACTGTCGAGAATTTTCCTTCTCTGTTAATAAATGTGGCATTCTTTTGATCAAAGTTGTGGCTGAATTTATCTCAATGTGTAACTAATGCATTTGATAAATTGTTGTGTATAAGATCCCTTTTGTGTTCATAGATACGTTTTTTAAATTTCTGAAAGTTTCCTCAGTGTATTGTTAGGAACAATCGTGGCAATTTTAGTATGTACCTACTACAGAATTAGTATTTTTATGGGTATTTTTAGATCTGATCATATCCATAATAGTTTAAGATATAGTTGTAATTATTTTCATGTTATTTAGCTCGTTTTGGATAGCGAATTTTATAGAGTTAGTGGGTCTGTATCTGTTTTTATATAGTTTATTGTTGTTAATAATGTTATCTTTTGTGTGGCCGTATATTTTGTGTGCTTTTTTCTTAGCATTGTCCGTCCTTGGTAAGACGATAAACTACGTCCGCGTCCTGGGTAAAACGATAAATTACACCCGACAGCAAGGCTTTTGATCAGGAAGTTTTGAGGAGCATGGCATCACCTCTTAATTGCTGGTGTTCCCAGATCCAACCTGACCCGGGGTGGTAGCACCTGTCAGGGTCCAAGCTATGGGCAAATAATTAACCCCTCAAAAGAGTCAAGACATAATGAAAGTATAAAAGTAGGTTTTAATAACAGCAATACTATTTCTGAAAAATTATTACCAGTAGTACATTTTAGAAAAAGAAAACTATCACCAACAATACATTTTTGAAAAAAAATATTACCTGAAATACATTTTTGGAATAAAAAATATTACCAGCAATAAAAATCTTGTCGGCATTAAATAACACATTGAGGTTGATATGCCGTAAAACAAACCAAACCTTAGCATTGTGGATGAAATAATAAGTATATTGAAAGTTTTTAAAAGTACTTTCTATGTATATTTCTTCTTAAGTTAAGTATTGGTTACTTCCCCAAAGAAGAAATATTAAAAAATGATTAAAATAAAAGACAAATACACCCACGCTAAAACTCGAACTAAGGACGGCTGTTTCAAAGTGAAAAGACGACAACTTCACCAGAGGCCTGAAATCGGCGAGAAGTTACTTTTCCTTTTTGTTTTTTATTTAGTGTGGTGAGCAAAGGCTTGTTTAATAACTGTCCTTGCACTCAACTAATTGGACAATGAAGAAGTAGTTCACTTAGAGAAAACCCGTTGATAAACCACTGAATCTGACGCAGTAATTAGAATAATTAGAACAGAAAGATTAACTTCCTGTCCACTAATCCGTTAAAACGACAAATGTCAACATTAGATGCACAGGCCGCCCGGCATTGTGACTGGACCTTCAATAATGAATTCAAAAGCATTTATTAGCTTGACCAACCGTTTTTTGTTTGTTTTGTTTTGTACTAGCTTCTACTTGCATACATTATTGACGACTGGTGGTCGCAAGGTCTTCGATTCGTGTCAGGATTTTTATGTTTTTTCTATTGGTGACGAGTTTGTTTTTATGCATGATCCGTGCATCTAGTCCAGTTACCTAACATTCTCACGTAGACGCTTTGCTGTGTGTCTTAGCTTAGGCTGGACGGTGCATATATTGCTCCAGACATGACCGAAGCTTAATTCCTGCCTCTTGGCGGCCTCCTTGGTCGTGCACACGTGACTGTTCCTGGTAGTCACCACCCATTCAGTCCTAGCCGGTGACTTCATCATGGATGCCGTGTTAACATCGGCAGATAATACTGGGTTATAATGGTATCAGTAACAGAGGAACTGACCTGATATTATTATTATTCTTCTTCTTCTTCTTCTTTATACCGCATCTCTTTAGGACATGGGTGATTATGTCCCTCCACAACTTCCTATCCCTTGCGGCTCTTAGCAGTTTTTCTCCCTTTGCTAAGACCTCTGACCTGATATTAGCCTCCTTCTTTTTCTCTGTACCGCATCCCTTCAGGACATGGGTGATCAAGGCTCTCCACATCTTCCTATCGCTTGTGACCCTTAGCAGTTTTTCTCCCTTTGATGAGGCTCCCGATCCCCGTTCCGCTATCCATTCACGCAAGCTTGTCAGGTAGTTGACTCGCTACCTTCACCTATCTCTCTTGCTCTCAATATGCCCTGTGAGTGTTAAGTTTTCCAAGCCCTCTTTCTTTTCAAAGTACAAAGATAAACGTTTCTTCCTAATTCTCAATATAAGTTTTCTTTTAGTTGCCATTTTCTTTAAGACTTCATCGCTGCTTACTTACTCTATACATGAAATTCTCAGTATCCTTCTATAGAATTTCTGTTGCCTCCAGTTTTCTCATCAACCGTGGTGAGATTGTCCAAAATTCACTGCTATATAAGAGGATAGATATCACATAGCAGTCCGGCACTCTTTTCTTTGTATTCTCTAAATTCTTTTGTGGACCCTCATCTCTGTTGCCTCAAGTCACCTTTCCATCTATGAGGAAATTGTCCAGTATTCACTGCCATATGGAAGGATTGATATTACATAGCAGTCCAGCACTCTTTGTATTCTCTCAATCCTTTTATAGACCCTCATCTCTGTTGCCTCAAGTCTCCTCTTCATCTATGAGGAAATTGTCCAATATTCACTGCTATATAGAAAGATAGATATTACATAGCAATACAGCACTCTTTTCTTTATTTTTAATGATTTTTTCTGTGTCTCAACATTACAAGTGTTAATAAACGTTCGTTTATACCTGCTTGATGTTTTATGCATACTGACCCATTACCATCTTCCCAATCCGCATTTTGCTTAAAGCAGTCGTGTCTTGTATTTTAGATTAAAAAAATATTAGACCGATCTGCATGGTTTGTGATATATTTGCGCCTTTTACACTGCTTTTGAATGGTGTTTCTGTTTCACTGCTATGTTAAACACACAACATTTTTTACATGAATTGATATTGAGCAAAAATCGATTCATATAATACCAGGAGTAATCAAGAAACATCGATACCATTGAACGTCTAAAAATATAAAATGAACCGTTCCTTTACGCCTACGTTTCTTAGTTTGCAGTCTTATTTGTTCAAGCCTTTCATATGAAGCACTCAGATACGTTTGTCTATTAAGTGATTGTCTTGCTTCAATTTGGTCTTAAAACAGGCTATATCGTCGCCGGTTTTGTCGTCGCCGTCTTTGTTGCCCTGTTGCTAATCATTTTCTTCCGAGATATATTGCCATTTCACTGTTATAGTAAACACATAAACTTTTTGACATGAAGAGATATTGAACAAAAAGCAATTTATATTATATCAGGAGTAATTAATAAAATCATAGATGGCATTGAATGTCTAAAAATATAAAGAAAACGGATTAATTAAAGGGTTTATTCGCCTCTAATTAATGATTGAATAATCTCATAGTGAGTTCTACGATAATGATATATCTGCAGAAATTCCTCTATCGCATCGTTAAATATTTGGGCTAAAAAAAGAAACCTAAAAATTAAACCATATAATAATTATCAATGTGTATTTATTTGTATATTTCTTGTCATATCTGTAGTGGGAAGGGAGACAACTGATTGCTTCCCTTATTCGCTTTAATAATCTATACAAATAAAATATTTATCTGCATTGAGAAAAAACTTGCCTCCGAACAACATGAACCGCTTAATTAATCTGTTCCTTTACTCCTACGTTTCTTAGGTTGCAGTCTGATTTGTTCAAGCCTTTCATGCGAAGCACTCAGATACATTTGTCTATTAAGTGATTGTCTTGCTTCAATTTGGTCTTAAAATAGGCTATATCGTCGCCGGTTTTGTCATCGCTGTCTTTGTTGTCACTGTCTTTGTTGTTCTGTTGTTAATCATTTTCTTCCAAGATATATTTCCATCTCACTGTTATAGTAAACACATAAACTTTTTGGCATGAGGAGATATTGAACAAAAAGTGATTTATACAATACCAGAAGTAATCAATGAATTATCGATACCATTGAACGTCTAAAAAATTTAAAGGGAACGAATTTATTAAACAGTTCGTTGGCCTCTATTTTAGTTGGGAATTATTTATCTACGCTTTATTTCAAATATTTTTCTATATTGCATCTCACTATTAAGACTTTCTAACAACATTTTAACGGCACGGGTACACGAGTTACATATAATATGTAATATGTTTAAATATAGTAGTAGTAACACACAAGCATTATCCCGCGAAATAATGGCAGCGGCCTGTTTGGACAAAAATCAGTCCTTTATCTGCATTTAGACAAAATTCCTCCCCGAAAATAATGAACTGTTTAATTACTCGGTTCTTTTACTCCTGCGTTTCTTTGAACGCAGTCATTTTGTTCAAGCCTTTCATGTGAGGCACTCAGATACCTTTGCGATCGTCTTGCTTGATCTTGAAATAGGCTTTATCGTTGTGGCTTACGTCGTTCCGTTGCTAATCTTTTCCTCCTTAGAGATATATCCATTTCAATGTTAAAGTGAAGACATTAGATTTTTTAACATGAAAAGATACTGAGCAAAAAGCAATTTATATAATACCAGGAGTAATCAATGAATCGTAGATACCATTGAGGGGTTAAAATATATAAAGGGAACGGATTAATTAAATGACTCATTAGCTTCTATTTTAGTTGTGAATTCTTTATCTCTGCTTTATTGAATCTCAATACATTGTTCAAAGACTTTTGTTTCATTGCATCTCATTGTTAGAACTTTCGAACAATTGCCGCCATTTTTACGGCACAGGTACACTATTAATAATAATAGTAATAATAATAATCAACTGAAAAATTTTGTTAGTCCAAAATGCAGATTCTGTGATAAATATCCAGAAACAATTGACCATCTTGTATTAGGTTGCACGGTATTGTCACCCACTGAATATAAAACATGGCACGACAGAGTCGGCCAATATCTGCACTGGAAAATCTGCAACGCTTAAGGAAAGGAAACTGCAAGAAAATGGTATGAACACAATCCAGACCCGCTTGCGAAGATAGGACCTGTAACAGTTTTATGGAACTTCACAATACACACAGACAGAACAATCAAAGCTAATCGCTCTGACATCGTGATTAGAGACCGCAAAGACAAAATGTCCCTTCTTATTGACATGGCAGTCCCTGCAGACTGCAATGTATCTTTGAAGATCTTCAAAATAATTTCAAAATACAAGGACCTTGAAATCGAAATCTAAAAAATGTGGCACATGAGGACATTAACAATTCTTTTTGTAGACTCCTCGGATTGATTGTAAAAGATTCCAATAGACTCATTGAAGGAATCTCTTGTAGCCTACGCCTTAAAAAAAAAATAAAAAAAAAATTGTACTCACAAGTAAAGCCTTACGAAGGGCTTTGTCTATGTAAAATATATGCGATTTTTTTCCAAACTACTCAGTGTCATGATGCCATTACTGACCTTAGGTCTCTGGTTGGGACCCGGAAAGAAATGAGTATACACCAGAAACCAAATGAAATAAAACAACAACAACAATAATAATAATAGTTCTTTGTATTTACTCAACTACCTGAATTCTTTGAAATATTGCGATCGCATGGCAGAATTATGTCGATCAACAGACAACGTCTATTTTGGTGATCTTTGACTACTATACCTGGTCTGTTTGCTTTGATTGTTTAATCTGTGTTCAGAGGAAAGTCCCATAAAATACATCATTTTAATCCCTCGGTTACAGGTTTAGGTCGATGCTTGTACCGCACACCTTTAATTTTAATTTTGCATTATCTGCAGATTACCCAATGTAAGTACTAACCTCTTCGGTCATTTTCAACGACACGGTACACTAGTTACAGTCGAATCCATTACATTCACTTAGGTGCTGATACCATTGAGAAAAATATGAATCCTCTTCTTCTCCCCCCCCCAGCTATGGGTAAATAGTAGGACAGACTGGATTCTATAGCCTTGGATGACAACTGGTCTACCGCAGAAAGAAATGGCAACCTACCGCAAGAAAAAAATCTGCCTCGTCAGTCATGTATCGAAAGATACATGAACGCCTAAGCGTGTATCACGCATGGCACATAACTGAAGTAAAAAGTATACGAACTTTTTATCCAGCGATATAATTGCAGCGGTGTATGTAGGCCATATGCTGTCCAGACTACATATCCTCCGCCACCCTCGGCCGAACCAACAAGACCCAAAAGGAATACAGGACATCAAATTTGAGACCGGCTTGGTTGCAAGAATTGGTGGAAGCATGTCAGTGTCGTCGGCCAATAGTCTTTTAGGTTCCATTCCGAATATTCCGTCTCATCATGCTATATATATATATATATATATATATATATATATATATATATATATATATATATATAAATAAAAAAGAAAGAACAGAAAAGATATAAAACCGGTGTTCTTATAGATATTTTATTTTTACAAAATAGTGCTCAATGTAAATTTACAGAGCATTAATATTATAAATTAATTGATTTAAAATATATTTTTTTTCGCTACACAGTTCCAACCATGTTTCAAAAATAGAAGTTAAAAACTTCTGAATTTAATTTTGCAATTAAATTAAAAGCATTAGTTCCATTTCATATATATATATATATATATATATATATATATATATATATATATATATATATTTCTCCTGGACCAATACCTTATATCCTGTCACTAAGTGAATGAAAAAAAAAACGAGGCACCGTAAAGCAAATACTATCCCAGTAATGGTAGGGACACTTAGAAAGGAACTTTTGAACATGATACCTGGAAATGCTTTCTTTAAAAGAAGTCAAAAAAAAAATAATACTGGCTGTCACTGCCCATGTATTACGGAAAGTTCTGCCAGCATAGATACTGACACAATGTGTGCATTTTTTTTTTAATTTGCTGAATGTTTAATTGACGAATGAAACTATTACCCATTTCTTTCTCCTGATGGCTGGTTGGAAAATGATGATGGAAAAATAAGCCACTTCATGGTCAATACTCTGCCCGTACCAAATAAGCTGATGTAAACAAACCCCGTATTCATCAGTGGTTACGTAATGAAGGGTTAAAAGTTAAAACCGAAGATTTTATTCTTGCTGCACATAACCAATGCTTGCTGACTAGAAATTACCAAGCGTACGTTCTGAAAAAAATTATGTTGACCCCAAATGCAGATTCTGTGATAAATATCCTGAAACGATTGACCATCTTGTATCAGGTTGCATAGTGTTAGCACCAACTGAATATAAAACTCGGCATGATGGAGTAGGCTAATATCTGCACTGGAAAATATTCAACTTTTACGGAAAGGAAACTGCAAGAAACTGGTATGAACATCACCCAGACCTGGTTACAGAGATAAGATCTTCTAGGTGGGGATTTGAAGAGGAGAAGTGGGTTTATCCCGTCGGGATGGATGCTGTAGATGTAGTATCTGTTCCGTGCATGGAGACCTTCTCTCTTCCCTCGCTCCACTCCCACCTCCATCGTTACATAACGGTGATATGACCAGAGGCACGATGGAGTAATGGCTAGCGGTTCGGATTGAGGAATTGGAGAGCCGAGTTCGAATTCCACTCGAATCTATTACATTCACTTACATTCTAATACCCTTGGGAAAGGTAAGAATCCTCCTCCTCTCCACCCAGCTAAAATGGGTAAATAGCAGGACAAACCGGGTTCTATAGCATTGGATGGCAACTGGTCTACCGCAGAAAGATATGGCAACCTACTGCAGAAAGTCATGTATCGAAAGATACATGATCGCCTAAGCGTGTATGACCAGCTATGACTAGCTTAGACAAGCTATGACCAGCTCAGACCAGATTTGACCAGCCAAGACAAGCGTTGACCAACTTAGACAAGCTCTGACTAATTTAGACAAGCTTTGACCAGCCAAGACAAGCTTTGACAAGCTCTGACCAGCTTAGACAAACTATGAACAGCTTAGACAAGGTAAGACCAATTTAGACAAGCTAAGGCAAGCTTTGACTATCTTAGACAAACTATGACCTGTGGGGAGTCAAGGAAATCTAGGGAATTCACGTCAGAGCGGTGGGAAAGTGAGTGAATCGAGATGCCAGGTCAGGATTGATAACAATACAGACCCTTCTTTGGATTTTGTCAAGAATCTCGACGAATAATAGCCGGAGCAGAACAGCTATATTCAATGCACGGACAAATGACTGATTTATAAATGTATAATGTTTCCGATGAGAAAGATCGTCTGGCAAACACAGTGAATCAACGTTCTTAGCAGCAAAGCTAGCGATTGATTCAATATAATCGATCAACTTCATGTCATTAAAAAACGCGAAGCTACGAAGGCGCAATGAGTCGCCCTTCTGGAGGTTAGCATCAGCCATGTTGATAGAGAACAAAAATAGTTCTCTATGAGGATTAAAGAAAAGCAGTTTCTTTTTTGAGGCGTTAAATGCTGACAATTCTAGACAATGTTTCTAACCATTCACGCCCTTTTCTTCCGGACGTCTGTAAAAAGGATCAGTCGAAACGTTCTGGGGACAGTATCAGCAACACAAAGAATAAATCAAGTTGTTTGTAAAAATGTTGGAAATGGCAAGCATTTATTTTGTTCTTATCTAACAGAAATCGAGACCTTTTCTTTTTTTATTTTCTTTAAGAAATATTCTAATTACTTATTGTATATATTTAACTTTTTGTCAATATTTTCTTTTTAATTGACAACATTGAGGTACACGTCACTAATTTAGTTTCAGTGACACATTCCGTGTTTGTTTCTGACGCCTGCCAAATCGTCACCCCCTATTTCTTGTCCTCAATACATTAATTTCACATGAACTTTAATAACACCTGAAAGAAAAAAGGAAAGAAAATGAAGTAAATCGATTGAAACAAAGAAAGAAAATGAAGTGAATTGATTAAATAAAAAGAAAGAAAGAAAGAAAGAAAAAAATTGGTAGAAAGAAAGAAAAAAAGAAAAAGAAGAGAATTGGTAGAAAGAAAGAAAGAAAGAAAAAGAAGAGAATTGGTTGAAAGAAAAAGGAATCGGTTGAAAGAAAGAAAGAAAGAAAGAAAGAAAGAGGAATCGGTTGAAAAGAAAGAAAGAAAAAGAAGAGAATTGGTTGAAAGAAAAAGGAATCGGTTGAAAAGAAAGAAAGAAAGAAAGAAAGAAAAAGAAAGGAATCGGTTGAAAGAAAGAAAGAAAGAAAAAGATGAGAATTGGTTGAAAGAAAACGGAATCGGTTGAAAGAAAGAAAGAAAGAAAGAAAGGAATCGGTTGAAAGAAAGAAAGAAAAAGAAGAGAATTTGTAGAAAGAAAGAAAGAAAAAGAAGAGAATTGGTAGAAAGAAAGAAAGAAAGAAAAAGAAGAGAATCGGTTGAAAGAAAGAAAGAAAGAAAGAAAGAAAGAAAGAAAGAAAAAGAAAGGAAGGAACTGTTTGAAAGAAAGAAAAAAAAAAAAGAGAAGAATTGTTTTGAAAAAAAAAAGAAATCGGTTGAAAGAAAGAAAGAAATGAAAAAGTAAAATAAAGAAGAGAATTGACTGAAAGAAAGAAAGAAAGAAAGAAAAACTTAAGGATGTCAAAAATTATAAACATATGAAAATTAAAAAAAGAATGACAGTGATCAAAAAGAAAATATAGAAAGAAATAAAAATTTAAAGAAAGAAGAGAAAGAAAGAAAGATATAGCCAATAAAAAGTAAAAGAAAGAAAGAAAGAAAGAAAGAAAAAAAAGAAAGAAAAGTTAATCGAAAACAAAAATCGGTTGTTTGTAACGAACAATCCACACGGCCAAAAACACCTGACCTTTTTTTTTTTTTAACTTCATCTTCAGTCATTTTGACAAGAGGTTTTTAGAAGTAACCACCATTCATTCAGTGAAATCACACGTTGGCGTTGAGTTCGAGCCACGCCCACTCGTATGTACCCCATTAGGAGTTACGTAATGTTGCAATTACAGTCAAACGCTCAGAGTGGTCTCTGCTGGTGCCAAGATAACTATGGGACATTTTCTCTATTGACTCACGGTTATCAAGTACGCGTGATGGGAGCCCAATGCTCCCGCTGCACGTCAAAAGTACTTCTCTTGTAGTAACTCTCCGCCTACGAAGGTAATTAATCTAAATCCTCAGCATTTTTCAATTTGAACTCTTTTGCACCAAAACTGGAATTTAAAGACAATTCCAGAGAAAATCGAGGTGTTTTTTTTTTCAAATGTTTTAAAAATAGACGTTCTTTAGCTCATGACCATACATAATAGACATTTATTGTCTGTTATACTGAACTATATATATATATATAATGTTGATGTTTCTAACAGACTAGCTCACAAATGACCTAAAAAACAAGAAAAATAAACAAGAAAAAATAAAACTAAGAAAGAAAAATGAACTGAAATCAACAAGACACAGCTCAAGTCACTATATATATATATATATATATATATATATATATATATATATATATATATATAATAAAAAAAAAGGAAGAACCATAAGATATATAATCCGGTGTTCTTATTGATATTTTTTTTATTTTTACAAGACAGTGCTCAATGTAAATTTACAGAGCATAAATATTATAATTTAACGGATTTAAAAATATGGTTTCATCGCTACACAATATGTATGTATGCATGTCAATATTTTCTTTTTAATTGACAACTTTGAGTTACATGTCACTAATTTAGTTTCAGTGACACATTCCGTGTTTCTGACACCTGACAAATCGTCACCCCCCATCTCTTGTCCTTAACACCTTAATTTCACGTGAACTTTAACAGCACCTGAAATAAAGATAATGAAGTGAATCGATTGAAAGAAAGAAAGAAAATGTAGTGAATTGATTGAAAGAAA